>JAMKQA010145720.1:0-20760 GCA_024699735.1 Posidonia australis | reverse complement strand
CATGTGACATTCTGGTGAGCTACAAACCTTTAAAGCCCCAAGCATTTATTTATGTTTCCTTTTATGCCAAATATGCTACCATAAGGAACCCAGGCATATTGAATTGCACGAAAACAGCATTCTAGTCAGCATATATGGTAGTTATGCATGTGACATTCTGGTGAGCTACAAACCTTTAAAGCCCCAAGCATTTATTTATGTTTCCTTTTATGCCAAATATGCTACCATAAGGAACCCAGGCATATTGAATTGCACGAAAACAGCATTCTAGTCAGCATATATGGTAGTTATGCATGTGACATTCTGGTGAGCTACAAACCTTTAAAGCCCCAAGCATTTATTTATGTTTCCTTTTATGCCAAATATGCTACCATAAGGAACCCAGGCATATTGAATTGCACGAAAACAGCATTCTAGTCAGCATATATGGTAGTTATGCATGTGACATTCTGGTGAGCTACAAACCTTTAAAGCCCCAAGCATTTATTTATGTTTCCTTTTATGCCAAATATGCTACCATAAGGAACCCAGGCATATTGAATTGCACGAAAACAGCATTCTAGTCAGCATATATGGTAGTTATGAGTATTTGTGTTTTTACTTCTTTTATCTCCTTTTGGTTTGGATGAGGTCCTTATGCATGGTGATGGCTACTTCATGCACTCTGGTGCTCAGACCCACATGATATTGGATTTGAATTTTATTGCTTTTATGCAGTATGCACGTGCAAACTTAAGGGAAGAAAAGCAAGTTCTTTTCCTTATTCTTCTTGATTATGTTTTGGATCAAGTAAATGAATCATCTTCTGCTACCGGAGGTTCTACATATAGCTTCATTGAGGTTCAACCAATTGCAACAATGCTTACTCTTGCAAATGCTCCAGAAGCTTTCTACATTGCTATCAAGCATGGTGTGGAAGGAATTGGAGAAATTTTGAGAAGATCTGTCTCTATTGCTTTGTCCAGATCTTCAAACTTCGAGTGTCTTAATCTGGTAAGTTGAACACAAACAATTAACTGCTTATACGTAATCATCATTCACTCATTGAAAATGGATGTATTTGCTTTCAGTTCATTGTATGTCAAAGACTTAAAAATGCTATCGAAATCAGTTAATATAAATGCTATAGGCTGTAAAGGTTGAGGAGTTAGTTTTTTATTTCATTCTTTATGATTTGACTATTAAAGAAATATACATGTAATTCGTCCTTGGTGTTGTCTATCCATGCTGTTGTATAAACCCAATACAGCAGCATGGTATGGAGCCATCATAAAGTTTTAGAAAACCACATTTTGTAAAATTTATTTGAGGCATTTGATTGATCCAAAACAACTGTTTTAATCCTATGGTTTAATCAACAGTGTAGGTTTTGAAAAAAAGGAGGCTTTTGTAGTTTTGCGTATTAGATCTAAACATCTTAATTCTTAAGAACTGCACTTTAATATCAAAATTTATATAAATTAGCATCTAAATTAAAAAAAATGAATCCAAAACCAAAAGTTTGAAATATTTGTACGTCCAAATGGGCCCTAAATTTATCTGATGGTTTAGAATCAAATGGGCCCTAAACTTTGTTATTTTCCAAGTGAACCTTGTCAACTAATTTGTCTATTGTAGAAACTACCATCATTCATCTTTTTGGATTAAATGGCCATTTTTAGATTTTCGATCAGAGGGATACATTCAGATTTTATTCCTCTTCTCTTCTGTTTTATTTCGTGGATTCTATGCATCACCATTGCTATGTTCTCCCTTGTCCAATTTCTGAAGAAAAGTTCTGCTGGTAATTTCAAGTATGTAGATGGTTCTTCCAGGACCAAATTAAATAAAGGAGATAATGCAATTTATGGTATTCTACTTTTCTTTTTCTGACATGAAGCATATGATGATTTCCGTCGAAAATCAGTGAGCATGGTGCAACTGGATCAAATGCAGATCGGATGTATTCTTTATCATATTCGCATTTGTTTAATGTTTTTGAATACTGATATGGATATGTACTGGATATCAAAATTGAAAATCATATCAGGAGAGATCCGGTTACTAACATTTTTTGCATATTTTCCAAATATTCAATACGAATGAAAATGGATATGGATAAAAATGGATACGGATAACATTCGTATAAATAATAAAAAATTGAATTTAGAGTTTAGTACAATTATAAACATGATGAGATATCAGTATAATAATTCGTAGATTATAAATCCATAAGATAAATATCAACTTGATAAAATGTAAACTTAATCATATCTCATAAATAATAGATCTACAATAACGACAAATTGGATGCAAATGGAACCAATACGGAGCTGGTATGTCCTTAAACATATTCTTATACAATACAAATAAGTTCTACTATGAATAAGATAATAATCAAATCTCAAGTGATTATGTGTCGAAATAAACAGAAAACCAATTATTAATATGCATTTCAATTTATAATTAAATCCATATAATTTTTTTAATAATTATTATTTATTCTAATTATAAATATTTTAAGATAATATTTTTATTTTATATTATTATAATAAATTCTAATAGTAAGATAATAATTAATTTAGATTAATTCTTTAAACACGACTGTATCAATAGTGAAGTGGTTAAGGTCTCAATGGGGTCGTGGTTATGGTCTTCTTTTGAGGAGAAAGGTCGTGCTCAAATCTTATGTAACTCATTTTTATAGAATAATAAAAATTTAAAAATCTGAATATTTTTATTCAGAAATTATAGCAACATCCAAATTCGTATTCGTACTTGAAAAATTATATAAACCATTATCCATATTCGGACACATATATAAAGTAATTATCTGTATTCGGGAAAATACAAATCCAGGTTTGATCTGAATATCCGGATCGTATTGCATCCCTAATCACAATACAAGTTGAACAGGGAATTCAACAAGAAAAACTTGCCAAATATGGATAAACCTCATGAACTTTAACAATGTTGTTTATCAACTCCACGATGACAGATGACTATTATTTTCTCCTAGCTGATCCAATGGGATCCCGCATGAGCTTTATAACACCCTCAAAATATGCAGTTGTTTTTATAAAAAAATTGTGTTCTCCAGATATATACAAAATTTGTAATTCACTAATTCCATGTCTTTGATATTGGCACTTCCGTCTTACCTGTTTTTTTTCTGGTGTAGCTATTGGATAAGATCACAAGGAAACTTGACTCTACCATTAGTTCATTTACCCGTTTGAATCTTGAGTTTTCATACATGAGCAGAATTACCAAATCTTTTAGCAGTTTAACCAGTATTACGGATGGAAGCATTGAGGCTGATACTGGCATGAAAGTTAAACTTTCTTGGTCTACCTTACATTTTCTGCTACACTCAGAGCAGGCTTCGTATCGCCATAATGGTTACATTTGGCTAGTTGAATTGCTTCTTTCAGAAATTAGTGAAGAAGGAAATACAAGTATATGTTCCAACATTAGAAAATTGCAACAACAAATTATTCTTGCTGGGAGTCAAGATTTAGATTGCTCATCTGTTCCAATACATGTCAGACTTCTTTGTGGATTGTTAAACTCAAAGCAGAATTTTGTCAGATGGGGCTTTCTTTTTGTTTTGGAGAAACTTCTCATGCGCTGCAAACTGATCTTAGATGAAAACAAGCTGGAGCACATTAACAGTGAACAAACAGTTAGTTATGATCAAGGTGATGGTCGTTTGGAGAAAGCATATGCCTTGATTGACATTCTGAGCAGTGGCTTGGCGCTGTTGTATCAGAAGAATGAGACTGACCGCATTAACATTTTAAAGGTATCTTTCTGCATGCATATATGATTGCATACCACCCCAATTAGTGTGTTCAAGTCGTTATTATATTATAGAAAAGTATTAAAAAGACATTTGGCTAGCTCACGAAATACATTTGCTTTTGATAATAGATGTCTGTGTATGTACTTCTCTTTTATCAATATCATTTTTCTTTTAATGATTAAAAAAATCCTCAATTGACCATCCACTGCTTTGACCTTACTTCAATCTTGATATAGGCAATGCTATCATGAGCAAAATTTCAGTGTGACTTAATATGTTGTGTCTATTGTTTATTATGTATCATGAGTTTGATTGGCTGATAAACTTGTTTTTTCTCTGAATTGTTGAAGTTGATACTTGCTACTCTTTTAGGAGTATGAGTGGAACTTGTATAATTATTTTCTGTTTGGCATTCTAAATTCATAGGATCACTTATTGATTTTGTGAGAAGTGATAGAGAAGAAGGGTTATTGTTGTTATTGTATTTAGGGTTACATATATAGGGATATTGGACACCACTGGGTAAATGGGTATCTAATAATCTATTTAACACTAAATGAGTAATCCCTATTTACTCTAACACTCCCTATCAAACTGGAGTATACATATCAACTATGTCCAGCTTGTTACATAAAGACTCAAACATCTCCACACTGAGACCTTTTGTGAATGTCTGCTAACTGCTCAGAGGACTGGGTATAAGGAGTAGAGATAATCCCTTCATAACCATATTCTTCACAAAATGACAGTCAATCTTTATATACTTTGTACGTTCATGAAAGGTGGGATTGTTGGTAATAAATATCGTAGCCTGATTGTCACAGCGCATAGACAAAAGAACCTCGAAATCAAATTCAGGTTGCTATAACAGTGACTTCACCTACATCATCTCATAAGCTGCTTGTGTCATCACTTTGTACTCAACCTCTGCATTGGATTTGGACACCACATTTTGCTTCTTGTTGCATCAAGTAACCAGATTGCCTCCTACATAGGTACAGAAGTTAATGTGGATTTTCTATCCCCTCTGTCTCCTACATATCTTGAATCTAAGTAGGCTATAATCCTGAAATGTCTATTTTTCCTGTATATGAAGCTTTTCCCTGGAGCACCCTTCACGTATGATAGAATCCGTAGAGCTTTTAGTCAGTGTGCTTTTCTAAGTTCATGTATAAACTGGCTCAAAAGGCTAATTGCATATGAAATATCAGGTTTGGTCATAGTCAAGTAAATGAGTTTTCCAATCAGTCTCCTGTACTGAACAGGATCCTCCAACAACTCTGAGTTGCTATCCCAGAATGAAAGTGTGCTCAATTGACGTGCTTTCTGGTTTGCACCTCAGAAGACCTGTCTCCTGTAGAAGATCCAAAACATATTTCCTTTGTGGTAGTGTCATTTTACTATGTGCATACGCAAACTCTATCTCAAGGAAGTAGCGAGGCTTCTCCATGTTTTTTGTCATAAAGTGAGTCTGTAAATGATATTTTACTTCTACAATCCCTTGAGTATCACTGTCTGTCACAAGTATGTCGTCTACATATACAACTAGAACAAAGCATCTCTCAGTTGTCCTCCTATAGCATACTGAATGATCCACTGCATACCTTTGAAATCTTTCAGCAAGAACCACCTGACTAAACCTTTTAAACCACGCTCTTGAACTTTGTTTAAGGTCATAGATCGTTTTCTTGAGTCCGCACATACGATCCTCACTCTGAGCAACATACCCTGGAGGTTGTTCTATCAGAACAGACTCCTGCAAGTCCTCATACAGAAAAGCATTTTTAACATCCAGTTGGTACATCTTTTAAGAGTAATTTAGTACCAAAGACAGAAGTACTTTGATGGAATTAAAACGAGCCACAGGTGAGAACGTCTCCTCGTAACCTATCCCATATGTCTAAGTGAAGTCCCTAACCACTAGCTTGGCTTTATATTTGTCAATGCTGTCATCTGCTTTATAATTAATGAAGTAGATCCATTTACAAGTGACTACTGTAGCCTCAGTAGTATGAGTCACCAATTCTCACATGCCACGACTAGTAAGAGTTGTCATCTTCTCATCCATATGATTCTTCCAATGTGGAATAGAAAGTGCCTCCTGATGATTCTTGGGTAAAGACTGAGAAATAAGGGACAATGTAAAGCTACGAAAAAGAAAGTGAAGTTAATCATAAGAAACAAAGTTGAAGATAGGATGGACAGTGCATGAACGAGTATCTTTTAGTAGGGTAATGGGAAGGCTTGAGGAACTGGTGGGTGGATTTGCATTTGCAGAAGAGGATGGTTCAGTGGTGGGAGCAACTGGGTTGCGCTGGTGCCGCTGGTATACCTGCAAAGGGCAAGTGACCTTTGGTGGTAAGATAGGTCCCCCCTGAAGATTTTCACTTTGCAGCTCAATACATGATGGAAGTGGGACATACACATTGGACGGGGGCGACTCGTCATAACATGACATTGGCTTGAAAAAGGTGACATCAGTAGATATAAAGTACCGTTTAGTGGGGGATGGAAACAACGATATCCCCTCTGAGTCCTAGAATATCCAACAAACACTCACTTAATGGACCTTAGGGACAACTTGTCCACACCAGGAGAGAGGTCTTGGACAAATGCCACACACCTAAACACTTCTCATATAAGAGATAGGTCAAACTGAACAGACTGGACTGAGGTTTAAGACGACAAAGTGGTACTTCTCATCTAAGAGGTGCAAAATGCATTCTATTGATGAGATAGGTGGTTGTAAGCACTGCATTAGTCCATAACCACTTTGGTACATACAAATGAACTATGAGAGTGCTCGTGATATCTAAAATATGCTTTTGTTTGCGTTCTGCAACTCTATTTTGTTGTGACGTGTGAGGGTATGAAGTTTGATGTATAATGGCCAATGACGCATAATAAGATGTAATTTTATTCTGAACAAAATCAAGTGCATTGTAAGTACATAAAATTTTATGAGTGACATCAAAGTGATTACCATCAGAAATTTTTTGAGTACATCATAGACTAGACTATGATCCTTGAGTAAATATACCCAGGAGATTAGAAAAATCATCAATAAAAACTATATAATATCTATACCCTGAAACAAACTGAACTCTGGATGGATCTCAAACATCACAATGAATTACGATGGTGCTTACCCAACTGACAAGATTCACAATCGAACGGCGACACTGAACACCAAGGCAAGGTCTGTTGAAGCTTTTGATACGACAGGTGACCCAACTGGTAGTGCCACAAAGAGGATGATTTGGAGGCAGACACCATAGAGGCAAGTTTTTGTGGTATATCATCACGAACCAGCAGGTACACTCCATTTCCTCACTCACGATCCAAATCAATCCTCGTTTCCATGTGCAAATCCTGAAATGTACAAAGAAAGGGAAAGAAGGTGACACAACAATGTAATTGTTTGGTAATAGTACTAATAGATAATAAATTTATAGGAAAATTAGGAACAAATAAGACTTTGTGAAGTGATAGTTGTGAAGAGGCTTGAACCACCCCTTTACAAGAGATGGGACAAGTTTGGACATCGACAATTGTCACATTTCGAACATCAGACAACTGAGATAAGCAGGTAAACAAGCTGTGTGTACCTGACATGTCAGAGGAGACACCATAATCAATAAAATTCAGGAGGGTTCCTTGGATGCATGGAAGACACTAGTACTTGAGGAGATAGCTTGAGTAGCCATGGTTGCAGAATTTGACCTTTAGCAGCTGAAGTCTCTCATAGTCTGCTTGGAAAATTGTAAACGTTTGCTCCTTAATAGCAACAGCAGTGGGAGGCTTTGTAGTGATATTCGTCATTTGAGGTCAGTCAATAATATCCAAGCATTTATCTATCTTGTGACCTAATTGTCCACAATGCACACAACGAGGACGTCCACTTGTCTCCCCTTTACCACGGCCTTTACTTGGGGAATCACCATGACTTTGTCCTTTAGTAGCTGCCATGACTGATGGTTCTGATACAGTGGGTGGCACAATCGTGGAAACTCGAAGGATCTTGGCAAAGGTAGTCTGGGAACACTGTTAGCTCCCAACACCTGATCTTTGATCTGAGAACCAATGCTTGAGTTCAGGCTAGAAAGGTAGATTGCAACTATTAACTCTCGATATTGTCGCAGGTGCGTGATGTCAACAGTCAATGACTGGTACACATCTAACTCATCCAAAAGGACACGGAGAGCGGTGAAGTACTCCACCTTGTCGTAAAGTAAACAACTGCTTATATATTTCACAAACTCGAGATATATTCTTTTCGTAGTCATATGTCAGTCGGAGGGTGTCTTATATTTTCTTTGCAGGCCGCAACAACATAACTTCCTGTGTAACTGAGAGTTCCATACTGTTCACCATCGATGTAATAATCGCCGCATCATCAGCTAACGAGTCTTCATATGTGTCGAATTTTGCATCAGGTGGTGGATGGGTGAGATACTTAAGTTTCCTATAGACCAAAATAAAGGTCTTGAAGCTCTATGACCATAGGAGATAGTTTAGGTCAGACAGTTTCTCAGAAGTACCAGTCATATGTTTTACTAGTGAATCACGGGAAGCCATAATGAACTGAAAATTGATAAATAATGCCAATATATGATTTGAAAATAACCAAATACGTGAATTGGACTGTTAACTAAGTGTGGATATGACGTATCCACACATCGGAGATAGGAGATGAAGATGAGGCCTAAAACATGGCCTTATTGAGCTGGACTGCCTGATAGGAGGCATTGGACTGCCCCTATGGTTGACAAGAGGGATGGGGAGGCCTCACTGATGGATAGACATTCGCTGGAGAGGCCTTACGGGGCCGTGATCGGCCTGAACTACGCTGGAGGAGGACCTACCTTGGCCTGGAGAGCTCGTCGGTGGCCTGGACTGGCCAAGGAAGGGCCAGTGGGGGCTGGACAGGGGCCGGATGGCTCCGGCAAGGACTATCAGAGGAGGAACGGCTGTCGGAGAAGGCTGGACTGCCACCTGGAAGGGAGAACAGTGGTCGGCCAGCTATTCTGGGGCTACTGGTGATCTGGCTGGATCTGGTGGTGCTGGTAGACGACGGTGGTTTCGGTGAGGGGACATAGTTCAGGGGTGGTTAGGGCACCTAGGTTCTGGTACCATGTGAGAAGAGATAAAGAAGAAGGATTATTGTTGTTATTGTATTTAGGGTTACATATATAGGGATATTTGACGTCACTGGGTAAATGGGTATTTAATAACCTGTTTAACACTAAATGTGTAATCCCCATATACTCTAACAGATTTCTACTTCAATGTCTGATTATTTTAATTTCATGTCTCTTGTATAAGATATTCATGAATAAATTTACTTTTTCTAACTTTGTATGTGTTTGTTTGGATGTGCATAAATACTTTGAGGTAGCATGGCATTGCTATAACTATTTTCACAGTCTTCTAGTCTACACAGCACTGGTTTTTTTTTTTTATACCATATATTAAATTTCAACACCTTGTTTTGTATGCCATCTTCTGTTTGTTTCTACTGTCTTCAATTTTGTTTATTAAATCAGAATTTTTCTTTGCAGATTTGTGACATGCTGTTCTCTCAATTGGCTCTGAGGCTTGTTCCTGCAAATGGGTTGTCTCTTGATAATATCAGAGGCCATGGTAACCTTTTTGGTTACACCAGTGAAAATAGTAGTTTCAGTGCTGATCCACAGATGGCTTCCTATAAAGAGAGTTCCTCAAAAGATGAATTCCTTGGAGGCATCAGTTCCATAATGGGCACCAATCAATCTCCTCATATCCATGGCTCAGCATCTATGGCAGCTTTGCTTTTGCGAGGATATGCGATTGTGCCAATGCAACTAATAGCTCGTGTGCCAACTTCACTGCTTTATTGGCCATTGATTGAACTTGCTAGTGCAGCAACAGATGATGTTTCACTTGGTGTTGCTGTTGGCAGCAGAGGTCGAGGGATTTTGCCTGGTGCTAGCTCTGACATCCGAGCAGCCCTGCTTTTACTTTTGAACTGTAAATGCACGGCAGATCCAACTGCATTTTTGGAAGTTGGAGGAAAAGACTTCTTCAGGTAATTTTGTTGTGTTGAGCATGGTTTTAAGTACTACTATCTCTCAGGCCTAAGGGTGGTGTTCCTGGAATCGTTCATCTTGTGATTTTTTTTTTACAAAAATAAGCATGAGTTTTGGTGTCAATATCTTGGTTCTACATTGTACTGAAATAATCATGCTAACCAAATGTCATAAGTTCATAACCTTGTGGATCAATATTAGGATGTCATAAGTTCATAACCTTGTGGATAAATGGTAGGTTGGTCGTGAATTCTTGATCATACTATGTTGATACAGTTTGTGCATGATTGCATGGTAGTTGACTACCTTAATATTGATGGTAGCTCATTAGGCCTTGGTATTAGAATTTACTTATAGTGGTCCACTTTTTCATGTATAATTTTTGTTTTGTGTTGACATTCAATAGGGTACTACTAGATGATACAGATTCAAGGGTGGCATATTATTCTTCTGTATTTCTTTTAAAGGTTTGCCTGCTATCCTTCTGTTTTTCTTCCCCTGTTGCTTTTCTACTTAGATGGAATACTTATTCTCTCGTAGTTTTAAAAGAAACGTGTACTTATTAATATTTGATTACAGAGAATGATGATGGAAGAACCTGAGAAGTACCAGCGATTACTTCAGAATCTCATTTTCAAAGCACAGCAGGTTTGCTCGAAATTCAGTAAAACCTTTAAACTTTTGATCAGGATGAAGTTGCTTCATTTCATTGATTTATGTGTTTGAAATCCTGTTGAAATAGAGCAACAATGAAAAGTTACTAGAGAACCCATACCTCCAAATGCGCAGCATACTTCAGTTGTTGAGTGATTTCGGAGCTCAGTTGTAATATCTACTTTGGGGATGCCTGTAGTGAGAACAAACAGCTTTGTTCCTTAGTTACCTTTGGTGTTCCATTGAATTGCATGCCGGAGTATTCCAGTGCAATAAATTGACAAGGTATAATTTTCACCAAGAATGAAGTATGGTGTCAACAAAATGTAGAATGTACCCTTTCATCTTCCATTTTAAATTTTACATGGATGTCTGTAGGTCTTACTTCTAAGTAGAGATTTTATCTTGTAATTTCCCTGTTTGCAGGTACTTCGAACTTGTACAGTATGACTTGGCTGGGAAAAAATAGCCGAGGCACCCATGTACAGGCAGTTTTGAAATGTTTATTCATTGGTTGATTTAATTAATTTCCTTCCGCCAATTGCGGTCAGATCCAAGAAGTTCCATTTTTCTTCTGAACTTCAGCAGGTACCATTCATACTCTATCATTGACTACATCTCATCTATATAATATACTGATAAACAGTGCAATTTCATGTGAAAGCAGATTTTTCCCAGATATCAGTGACAGTCTGTACCTGATATTCGAAGATGGCTTTTTGCTTGACGACATACCTTCCGTCATAAAATTTTGTAACCAATGGTTGTGACAACCGAGGCCATGCACAGTTTTGTGAGGCAGCCTTCGGTAATAAAGCTTGTTTGTATTTCTTGAATGACTAGCATGTTGAGGTTACGCTGTGTATTTACTTGAGTTGGAAAATTCCAAAAAATGATCCTAAGCACCTAAAAATCGATTCTGGAAGCCATATATATTTTCTTTTATCCAAAATTTTGACTTTGGTATTGTATCCAAAGTTTCATATTGTTCCACCAATAAGCTTTTATGTGAATAAGCTCTTGTTCTTTTGTCGGCAGATAAGCTTATAAAGAAATGAATTTGGAAATAGTTTTGAGAAAATATTGTGTATTTAGTTGAGCGTTGGGTATTGAGATTGTATATTCATAGGTGTTATGGTTTTGCTGGATCATGATGTTGAAGCCACTTGTTTGTTTTTCGGCTGATAAGCTTGTAAAGAAACGAACAAGGAAATAGTTTTGAGAAAATATTGAGTATTTAATTGACCGTTGGGTATTGAGTGGTGTTACGGTTTGCTAGATCATGACGTTGAAGCCTTTTCTATATATCTTAGTTCTTGGGAGCTTCACTGTACCTGCCTATATTTAAGGTAGCATTTGTTTCCATGCGTTCAAGTGGATTGGTTGAAATAGAGTGATTATTGTTGCACTTTATTTCAACAAGGGGCTCTGGAGGTAGTGGTGTTGAAGAGTGGTGTTTGACAATCATGGGCTGGAGGTAGTCGTTTTGATGCATTTTGTCTCAATAATGCCTTTCGACGAGATGGACTCTACAAGCAATACGATCTCTTGTTTTCTTCCTCTTCTCATTAGGCACGCAATGGTTATGCATCAGGTTTCTTCCTCATCTTCTCACAAGAAGCTTGCGTAGATTTTTACATGGTTTCTTGTTAGATTTGCTAATGTTTTTCCTCTTCTTTGTAGGAATCGTTTGTGGATCATGGTTGGTTGGAGGTCTAGTCACTGTCCTGTACTGGTGTTCACGTTAAGGCTTGTACCCATCTCAATATAGTAGGGTTTTTACCATTTCCCTTTGTTTTTTTTTGTTTTCCAAGATGAAAAAAGTTGTCCTTGTTTTTCCTCCTATTTGCAGAAATCGTGTGTGGATCATGGTTGGAGGTTTGGTCGGTATCCCTTGCTAGTGCTCATGTATGGGTTTGTACCTATCTCAATCAGGTAGGGTTTCTACTCTTTTCCCTTTTTTTTTGGTTTTTCCAAGACGAAAATAGAAGTTTGTCCCTGTTTTTCCTCCTCTTTGTAGGAATCGTGCTGGTTCTGGCTCATGTTGCCAATGTTAGGATTTCTATCCATCTCGGTCACATTAGGTTTCTACCGTTTCCCTTTTTTTTTTGGATTTTTCACAAATACTAAAATGGAAGTTTGTGTCTGCTTGATTACATTTTTTTTCGTCTCCTTGGTTTTTCGTCGTTAGAATCTTGCTGGAGTATCTTCCTTTGTCATTTCTCTTCATCTTTGGTCTTCTATGTTTATTTTGATTTGCTCCTATACTCTTCATCCACTAATCACGTATAAAAAAAAGTACTGAACATAAGCTATTTTTATTGCAACATGTCTCAGATGATGACATGGAAGCGTTGATCTCGGATGAGATTTTTCAGCCTCCTGTTGTTAGGTCTCTTGGTGATCTGTAGGTTGGCTGTTAGTTTAACAAATATAATTTCTGCTTAGAGTTTCTTCACACTTTCCCCTTACCATATTCTGTGTTGTCAGGTGACTTGTGCACGCGCCCTTTCTACAGCCACAGTTGAATTAATTGCATGTTTACAATTGATGCTACTTACAAGGCCGTAGCCAGTGTTGTGCAGGTAAGGCCGGTAGAGATTGCGAGACTGTATTTTCACCTCGTCGGGAATCATTGCCATCAAAATGTCCTTTCCGTTTTCGTTTGCCAAAAAAGAAGAAGTCCTTTCCATGTTTTAATAAATTTAAAAGGGACCAGTCCTATTCTCTTTGATCCGTTCGTCTTTTGTATATCATCAAAATGTAGGATATGCATGTATGGTGGCGTAGCTACGAAATTTTGAAGGGTGGTTGATAAATGTATAATTATGTAATATGTAAACTTAATTATCAGATCTATTTGCATAATATATGTACTTCTGAACTAATTCTTTCAAGAATTAATTAAACGCATTTAATGAAAGTAAAATCAACAATTTGATGTAATTTGTGATATCTAGAGGATCAATTAAAGGTGTTATGAAATCAAGGGTTGAAATTTAATTTGGAAATTAATGGTTGAGATAATGATGAAGGGATAAGATAAAAGAAAGGCAAGAAAAAGGAAAGAGTGCAAGATTAGCTCATCACACACACTCTTTTGTCACCTCACACAAGATAAGAAGAAAAGTCAAATCAAGTAAAATATCAAAAGATTATGTTTACATCATCGAAGTTGTCATCTAAATCAAGTATGATATCAATTAATATTGACTAGCCAAATTCAGCAACAATAGCCTCTCTTGATGTCCTAAACAAGGCAAGGAGAAAAAGCAGCAACAAACAAGGCACCTATAACAATCATTTTCTTGTCAACATTAGCAGCCATAGAAAGAAAAGAAATCAACACAAGATCAGTAAATTATAGTCCCTTTGCTTCCCCTTCTTCTATTTAAAGATCTCTTCTCTTCACAATGGGGAGGGGGACTCTCTTGTGCAACATAAGATATCGGTTCTTCTTGTTTTTACTTTCATATAAGCTTTGTAATTGCGAAATTCAAGCAATGGTAATGAAGTTTTCTCTTTTAAAGATTTAATGATCTTCTCTATCTCTTCTACCTTTTTTTTTAATTTAGTTATCGTCTTTTATTATTAGCTTTAATTTAATCATGTTGTAGTTTTCATAACTTAGAATAATATCGTGTAGTCTTTTTCTTCTAGTTTTTATCTTATTTTCATTAGTGCAATCAACTTCTCCTCATTTTCTACTTTTTTGCACTCTCTTTCCCTTACTCTTGGCTCTTAGTCATTAGTAAGGTCAGTTGTTTTATTTGGTTTTGTATTGTAGGATCGTAAACAACAAATCTCTCTATTGATTTACACTCTTTGATTGAGTATTTACGTCGAGATTTTGAGAAATGAGTTTCGACTCTCACTTGTGCTTGCTACATGTTGGCACCGTGTACCTGTAGATTTAAAGTTTCTTTGATTTTACATCGAATAAATTTTTAGCGCTATTATCGAGGACTTGTGCTTGTGTTCATGTTCAATGTTTTATTCTTCGTAGTCGTATTAAAACAAGAACAACAAAAAAATAAAATAAAAAATTGTTGTATTGAGTTTTTGCATTCATCAGAGTGTAGAAGTTATGTACAATCGGTTTGAGCGATTTCTAAGTTCTCTTCCCCTCTCAACTTGGGCACATGTTTGGTGGTTTCTCTCTACTATTGGAGGACACTTTTAGGATAGCAACCTGACTCTAACAACTTAGTTTGGACAGTCACAAACAACTAGTAGTTTGTTGAGTCACAAACAACTAGTAGTTTGTTGCGGCCTGAGTGTACAATTTGTAGATTCAAGCTTGTGGAGGTTTTGTGCAACAATTGGTCCACTTCCTACGTTGTGGAGTGTAGGTTGGAGTTCTTTAACCCTCTTGTTTCTTAGAATTACATGTTAGGATCTTGAAAATTATTCTTACTTTATCTATTTTTGATCACTAGAATTGTCATGCTCCATGAATAGGGTTTCTTCTCTGGCGACTCACAAAGAATTTATTTATTTGAACCTCCAAAAAAACAAAAACAAAATAAAAGCCCTAAGATGTTCAATCACTAATCAATTAGAAACTTACTCCATTTAGGACACAATCACTTGCACACGTCATGTTTAGAGATGTCACGTTATTCATGCTTGGCTTGATTCTCTCTGAGGCTCACTTGCACTTCACATAATTGGACAACTAGTTTGTTTAAAAAGCTTTCTTGTGTGAGGTAGGTTTAGAGGGGGTTTTAATTCATACTACTAATCAACATTAACTCAATTAAGATAAGGTGGAGATTTTATCACCCTTCCTTGGTCGAGGAAAGAACCAAGTGTCCTAAGAACTTAAATCTAAAATCAATTAGACATCGGACCTGCGGATTATGACTTAATTAAGACAAGATACATTTTGAGATTTACTCATTACCGTTATCATCAATTAGCGGTGTCTAGGAAAGAAGTTCATGGAGTTTACTCCCAAAGACTGAGGTTATTTAATTGTGCAGGTGCGTAGTGCACTTGCACCCCCCATCCCAAACTTATAATACTTTCCAAGCTTCTAGCTCGTGCTAATTGATTAGGGTCAGCTCACTATTTATCTTGGACTAGTTAGGAGCGTTTAAGGAGATTGAGTCATGTTAGGTCTACGTTAGTGTGTTTTGACTTGTTGTGTGTTTGATTTGTGCTTTTAGAAGTTAGAATTTTGTCCTCCTCTATCTGGTCTCCTCTCATCTAATCTACTTTCTTCTAACTCTCATCTCTTTCATCTATCTAAGTGGTTCCCCAAGTGCATGAGCACCTAGACTAGGGATCCAACAACAAATTGGTTGTTGAGATCACCAAGTCCTGAGTCAAATCGACCCAAGGTGTCAATTTCATGACCTTCTATTTCATCGTCTTCATCTTATTCAACTTCATAATTTGGTATTCCTGGATCTTTATTCTTGTCATCCAAATGGATCTTGAAGCTAGAGCCAACTTAAGAGCATACATGTACCTTACATGTGTTGCTCAAGCTAGTTGCATTGATTTGCCTTTAACTAATGCAAATAATTTTAAACTTAAGCCCTTAATGTTGTCTTTATTACCCAAATTCTTGGGTACTAAAGACCCTTATTTGTTCATTAGAGAATTCAAGGAAGGTTGTCAGCTAGTCAAGCTACAACAATTGAATGATGATGTCATTAGACTTATGTTAATTCCTTTCTGCTTAAAGGATAATGCTAAGAAATGGTTGTACAGTTGACCACCTAGGTCGATTACTACATGAAATCAATTTACGATTCAATTTCTCCTAACATTCTTTCCAAATAGTAAAGCAAACCGACTTCGTAATGAAATCAAGATGTTTAGACAAAAAGGAGAATGAATCGTTCTATACCACGTTTGATAGGTTTCAAGACTTATTAAACTAATGTCCTCATCATGGGTTTGAGATCTGGCGTTTGAACTAGATCATCTATAGTAGTTTCACCCTTCCCTAGAAACAATTGGTCAAGTCCATATGTAAAACTGATTTTATGGACCAAACCTCAAAAGAGGCATGGGCCTTTTTGGAATCTCACTCTGAAAAGACTCGGTAATAGGTAGATGAGATAGAAAGCCATATCTCTATTGTGGCAGCTTAGTCAACTGCACTGAAATCCTTGTTACTTCTATTATAGGGATGAAAGCCATCCCTAAAATGGCTACAATTCTACGTAGGTTAGAAGCTTTTGAGATTAAAGTGACTCCTAAACCAGTTCATCAAGTCTCCATGTTTGTACCATCTGAGGAATCTATTGACCCCTTTAAGTGTGTTGACCTTATATTTAATAACCTTATGCTTTATGACATGAGTGAGGATAAGTATTTAGAACAAGCCAATGCCTTACATCAGTTTAAGAAAACCCAGAACAACCCTTACTCTAACACATATAATCCTGGGTGGAGGAATCACCTATACTTCTCTTGGAGTCAAGGTCCTCACCAAGGAAGACCTTCTCATTTGTTTGTGCCAATTGGGCTTGTGAATCAATATGTGCCTTCTCAAGCACCGCATGGGACCAATCACTTCGATCCCATATCATCACATAATTCTCTACCTGATTTTCAATCTGAGCAGCATTTAAACCACATGGAAAAGAGCATCAAGTCCGTAGAGCTCAGTTAGCTAGTGCCCTCACTAAATGAGAAAAGGGATAGTTGCCTAGTCAATCCGTAGTCAACCCTAGACAACCTATGAATCCACCACAAATGTCTGTTCAATTTCACCACTTAAATCAGTACCCTTCGAATGGTTAGGTTTTCCAAGCTTCTCATATTCCTCATGGAACTCTTGCTCCATTTCAATCTACACCATCTCACTCTGCTATGCTTAATATGCCTTTCTTACCTTCTAGCATGACTAACCAACTTGTACAAGGCGAACACTTTCAACCCTCTGTTTTGGGTCAAGATTAGGCTCAGAACAAGACTCCTCAACAAGGCCTGGCCCAACAACATCACCCTAACCAGGTTAATGCTATTTACACTCTACATTCATGTAGAGTTGTAAATAATAATGTCTACTAGGCCTATTTCTATCTCTGTGAGTCTATCTAGGGTCCAATCTTTTGTTTTGCTAGATGAATCTCAAACTGCAGTTGAGAAGCCTATTGAGCCAAGTAGACCTGTAGCTCCATTCCCTTCATGTTTGACCTCTAAGAAGAAGTCAACTAATGTCGACAAAATCTTAGATGTATTCAATAAAGTTCAAGCAAATGTTCTACTTCTAGATATAATCCAACAGGTCTTGAGCTATGCTAAGTTCCTGAGAGACCTTTGTACACAAAAGTGAACTACTAATGTCCCTAAAAAGGCTTTCATGGTGGCAAATATTAACTCCATTCTCACTAACCCTACTCCAATCAAGTACAAAGATCCAGGTTGGTATCTTGTGTAATCGTTAACACCAAGTTCGATCATGCCCTGCTTGACTTAGGTGCTAGCGTGAATGTAATTCCCTTCTCCGTATACCAGAAACTAGGCTTGGGGGTGTTGTGTTCGACAAATGTAACCTTATAGTTGACGGATCACTTTGTCAAGGTACTTAGAGGTATTGTTGAAGATCTTTTGGTGCTGGTTAGGACATTTGTGTTTCCTATTGATTTTATCATATTAGACACCAAACTTGTTTCAAATCCCAATGACCAATTCCCTATCATTCTTGGTCGTCCATTCCTTGCCACATCTAATGCTTTAGTCAATTGCTAGAGTGGTGTGATTCATTCACATTTGGGAACTTGACTGAAGAGCTCAACATATTTCATATGGAAGTGCAAGTCAAGAAAATTAGAGAACAACCTTTGGAAATAAAATTCATCCAAGAGGTTGAATCTGAGGTTCCATACGGTGAATCCCTTGCGATGTGTCTGTCTCAATGGATAGAGGAATTTGAATATGAAAAATATGTCAAAAATGTCAATAGCCTTTTTGACATAAAATGTCTAGGATGGGATCTGGTGCAAACCAGAAACTTTAAAAGCTACTAACTAGTTGCACAACCATCTATTGAAGTTCCACGTAAAGTGGATCTCAACCCTCTTCCAGAAGGGTTGAAATATTCCTTTCTTGGATCTTCTGAAACCTTTGCGGTGATTATTTCATCTATCTTAAGTGCATTGAAAGAAGAAGAATTTTTACGAGTTCTTAAAAGTCATAAGGAAGCATTTGGTTGGACTATGGCTGATATTAAAGGTATTAGCCCATCTATAGCCCAACACCAGATTCACCTTACTGACAAGGTTCATCCTAATCATAACCTTCAAAGACAACTGAACCCTATTATGAAGGACGTGGTCCGAGATGATATCATTAAGCATCTCGATGTTGGGATTATCTACCCAATTTTTGACAACGAATGAGCTAGTCCTATTCAAGTCGTTCCAAAGAAATCCAACATTACGATAGTTGAAAATCAAGATAATGAACTTACTCTGAGTCCAGACTAGGTGGCAAGTTTGCATCGACTACTGTAAATTGAACTCAACAACAAGGAAAGATTACTTCCTGTTGCCCTTCATCGATTAAATGCTTGAAAGACTAGTTGGTCATGAATACTACTACTTTCTTGATGGCTATTCAAGATACAATCAAATCCAGATAGCTCTTGAAGATCAAGAAATGATCACCTTTACATTTCCTTTTGGTACCTTTGCGTATCGACACATGTCTTTTGGATTATGCAATGCTCTAGCCACCTTTCAAAGGTGTATGATGGGCATCTTCACGGACATGATAGGGAACTTCATGGAAGTATTTATGGATGACTTCTCTATATATGAGTCAAATTTTTCTGTGTGCCTTCACCATTTAGAGTCAATTTGACTTCGAAGTAAGGAGAAAAATCTTGTTCTTAACTGGGGAAAATGTCATTTCATGGTTAAAAGGGCATAGCTTCAGGGCACTTAGTTTCTAACATTGGGATTGAGGTGGATAAGGTTAAAATAGCCTCTATTGCCAATTTACCACCTCCTAAAACTGTCAAAGAAGTCCGACCCTTTCCAGGTGATGTGGGTTTTTACCAATGCTTTATTAAGGACTTTAGTCTTAAATCCCATCCATTAACAAATCTTCTGACCAAGGACGCAAACGTTGTTTTTAATGAACAATGTTTAAAAGCCTTTGAGACCTTAAAGAAGGAGTTCACCTTTACTCATATCATTTTTGCTCCTGATTGGATTCTTCCATTTGAGATAATGTGTGATGCATCGGATTATGTCATTAGAGTTGTTCTTAGCCAATGTGTAGATAAATTGTCGCATGTGATCTATTATACGAGCAAGACCTTGAATGATGCGTGGTTATATTACTCAACAACCGAGAAGGAATTCTTGGTAGTTGTATTTACGTTGGAAAAAATTTGATTGTATCTTGTAGGGTTCAAGGTCATAATCTACACTAATCATGTGTCTTTAAGGCAGCTATTAGCAAAGAAAAACGCTAAAGCATGTCTCATTTGATGGATTCTGTTACTCCTAGAATTCGACTAGAAGATTTAGGACAAGAAAGGATCTGAAAATATCGTAGTTAATCACTTATCCCAGTTGATTTTTGAACCACTTGAGAACCCCATCCCTGTCAATGAGTCTTTCCTTGACGAGCAACTGATGTCTCTATCAAATGGTCATACACATGATCCTTCTATCCCTTGGTATGCTCACTGTAACCATGCCGACGAGGATGGCCCACACACGGGTAGGTAGTGTATGTGCCAAAGGAGCGACAAAGCCACGACAAAAAGGGAAAAAAGGAAAAAAATGCAAAATGTAGGAGTCGCCACCTAGTCTATTATGGAAGACGAGGAAAACCATAAAACTCATGAAGAATCATGCAAACAAAATAAAAGGGGGTATGCGTAAAACCAGAAATGCGGGTAAGGATCCCTGTTACGTGCGAGGAAGGTGTTAGGCACCCTCGCACGTCCGACGAATCAGTCTTCTAATGATTTCTCTTTTGCAAATGAATGTCGGCTTTCAGCCTTTTGCTATACGCCCGAGGGCGACATGCCATGCTATGCTTAGTGTCTTATGCTTGTAGGTGCATGATGTGTAAGGGGTGTGTCTTAATGCTCAGAAGTATCGCTCTTTATTTCGGGTCGGGTGCGCAATGCAAAGATATTGCATAAACATAATCAATGTTGCATCATTTGAGTGATTTCTCATCATTGCTTACTATATGCCTAAATGCAAGCTAAGATGCGAGAAAACCGCTGAAAACAGGGATGTGCCTTCCTAATGCAACCAGGAAGAAAAT
>JAMKQA010145719.1:0-24729 GCA_024699735.1 Posidonia australis | reverse complement strand
ACTTAATAATTAAAAACATAACATAACATAATATTTTTTTAACATAACATGACTTAATAACATAACATAAGTTAATAACTATTATTAAAACCTATTTTACAAGAAAGGACAAAAAAAAGAGAATGTCATATATTAAAAAAAATAAAACTTAATAATAATAATATTCACATGCATATCTTAAACAGAATGTCATATATTAAATAAAACTTAATAATAATAATATTCACATACATATCTTAAACAGAATGTAATATAATCAATTTTATTAAATTTAATAATAATATTATCATGACATATATCCCATGTGATGATTGGACACATGATAATGAATAATAATAACCTAAAAAATTACTTGATAAGTATGATAATGAATAATAAAGTCACAAGGCCTATATCTCCTATCTGTACTTGTCTTTACCCACACAAAAAAACACCTGGTTGCGGGTGGTTGCGGGCGAGATCGGCGAGATGCAGGGAGATCGTGCGAGATCGGCAAAGACACCTGGTTGCCAGCGTACGGCAGATGCAGCAAGATCGACGGGGCGGACGGCGTAGGAGGGCGGATCGGCGTAAGAGGGGGGGACGATGTAGGAGGGCAGACGACGTAGGAGGGGGAGACGACGTTGGATGGCGAACGTGGACGACGCTGGACAGTGCTGGACGGCGAAGAAGGACGACGCGGGACGTGACGGCGAAGGCGTATGAGGCGGGCAACGGCAGATGGCTTCAGCGTCGGCTGGACGACTGCCGAAGAAAAGATGGGAGAACCGACGGAAGGTGATGCGATGCTTTTAAAGTCATGTCGTTCGTGTCGGCTTGTGGCGAAGATGTGTCGGTCGACACGTGAAATTGAATGACAAAAAACACTAAACCTCCACCTACATACACGACACGGCTCGAAATATCGCCTGACAAGAGGTAAGTCGCGACATACCCTAATATGTCGTTTCCCTCCCTTCAACCACCGATACGTGTCGGCGATATTTCGCCGACACGCACCAACTTTTGATTCTATGGGCATGACAACATATCCCTTCTACCACCTTATATAAAAGTCAAAAGTGTGTCCCTACCCTTTTGTTTCTATGGACATGGATAATCTCTAGTGAATGTTATTAACACATAGATTACAAATATATATAGTTGAGTAGTGAATACCCTAACATAAACAGATATCCATTTACCCAACTAGTCTAATAACAAAGAAGACTCTAATATAGATAATGCTAACACTTCCCCTCAAGTTGGAGCATAGCTATCAATTATGCCCAACTTGGTACAAAAAACTCCAAATACTCTAACACTCAAACCCTTAATGAATATATCTGCAAGTTGCTCCGAGGACTGTATGTAGGATGTACAAATTACTTCAATCGTCACCATGTCACAAACAAAGTGACAGTCTACCTCAATGTATTTCATTCGCTCATAAAAAATAAGATTGTTAACTATAAAGGTCGCAACTTGGTTGCCACAATGCATGACCGTAACAGTCTGAATGACAAAACCAAACTCGCACAAAAGGGATCATAGCCATATCATCTCATAAACAATTTGAATCATAGAACAATATTCTACCTCAATACTAGACTTGGATACCACATTCTGCTTCTTGTTACGCCACGTAACCACGTTGCTTACAACATATGTGTAAACACCAGAGGTAAACTTCTTATCACCTCTGTCACCTGCATACTCTGAATCAAAGTAAGCCTCAATCTACAAATGATCCAACTTTCTGTAAATCAAGTCTTTCCCTGATGCACCCTTGACATAGGCAAGTACATGAAGTACTCCTTCTCAATGAATTACTCTGAGCTCATGCATAAACTAACTAAGAAGGTTGACCACACAAGCAATATCTTGTCTCATAATTGTCAAATAAATCAACTTCCCAATCAGACGTCTGTATTGTTCTAGGTCTTTTAGAAGCTTTAAGGAAATATCCCAGAAAGGTGGACTAAACCCTATGGACGTACTCTCTTTACATCCTATGAGACCTGTCTCCTATAACAAGTCAAGTGTATATTACCTCTGTGACATAGACATCCTTTCCCTAGAGTAAGCAAACTCAACGCCTAGAAAATACTTAACCCTGCCCATATCTTTGGTGACAATGTGTCTCCTTAAGTACTCCTTAGTGTCAAATATGGTTGTAGCATCACTCCCTGTCAACAAAATATCATCCACATATATCGTAAGAAACACACAGCTATCATTCGTCTTCCCGTAGAAGATTGAATGGTTCATAACGCATCTATGAAAACCATCATCTATCAATACTTTGCTGAACTTTGTAAACCATGCCCGTAGACTTTGTTTGAGCCGGTAAAAGGCCTTCTTGAGCATGCACACTCTATTCTCTCCCTGAGCAACATATCCTGGTGGTTGCTCCATAAGCACCTGGTCTGTCAAATCACCATACAAAAAGACATTTTTGATTTCTAACTGAAATAACTCCCATGATTGATTAATTGACAAAGATAAAAGTATTCGAATAGAATTGAGACGGACCACAAGTGAGACGGTCTCAGCATAATTAACCCTATTTATCTATAAGAACCAGCAATCTACTAGACAAGCCTTGTAGCAATCCACTAAGCCATGTGATTTGTACTTCATAGTGAAGATCCATTTACAAGTGACTATGTTCACTCTTACAGGACATGTTATAAGTTCTCACGTACCTCGTGATTACAATGCTTCTATTTCATCATCCATAACGACTTTCCAATGTGGTATTTGAAGTGCTTCCCGATAGTTCCTGGATATAGACTCAAAAGAAATAGACAAGACAAAATTGCAAAAGGCAGAGTGAAGTTTAACATAGAACACAGTTAGAAATAGAATGTGCAGTGAAGAATCTTTTACCCTTTTACAATCTAATAGGTATGTCTAGCTCGAATGTGATGGAGTCTATAGTCGTGGTGGAGCATGATTCAACCAAAGGGAGCATAGGTGAATGCTGACGACGACGATAAACCTACAATAGGCGATGTCGATGCCTATCATCAAAGTGGCCATCCAGAGAGACATCTAAAGGTACAAAGGTAAGCAAGGGAATACATTCTGTCTGATACTGACTAAACTCAAAGTAAGCCTAAGATTCAAAAAAGGTAACGTCAGCTAACACCTAATATTTCCTAGTCGAAAGATGGAAACAATGATACTCCTTTTGTATGTAGGAGTATCCAATGAACACACATTTAATAGATCTAGGAGACAATTTGTCGAGTCCAGGAAACAGATCTTGTACAAAAGCAATACACCCAAACATTAATGGTGGTAAGGAGAATAACTCAAATTCAGGGCGAAGTTGCCTAAGAGGTATCTCACCACCTAAGAGTGTTGACGACATCCTATTTATGAAGAAAGATGTAGTCAAAATTACATCAGACCACAAGTATTTTGGTACTTTTATTAACACCATAATGGTGTAAGCAACATCCAAGATATGACAATGTTTTCTTTCTACTACTCCATTTTGTTATGAAGTGTACGGACATGTGGTATGATATATGATGCCTATGGAAGCACAAAGAGACTGAAAATCTTTTTGAACAAATTCAAGTGTATTGTCAGTTCGCAAATACTTTAAAGTAATGGAAAACTGATTGTTTATTTCAACGAGAAATTGTTTAACAATAGACATGACATGAAGTCGATCTTTTAACAAATAAACACATGACATACGAGAATAGTGATCAACAAAGACAATGTAATATTTATAATCCAACACTAACGAAACGCAACTGGGACCTTAAACATCACAATGAACCAAATTAAACAGACTTTTACTCCACACAAACCTAAGACTTTCAAACGAAACACGATGATGTTTACCTAATTGACACGACTTACAATCAAAGGATGTTACTGATATCCATGGAAGGACTTGCTAGAGTTTTTTATACGATGAATAATCAAGACAATAATACTACAAAACAGACGACTCTACGTAGACACCAATGCCACCAGTCCATGCGAAATCTCATCCCAAATGAACAAGTACACGCTGTTTCCACACTTACGACCCAAACCAATCTTTTTCTCTGTCTGCAAATCGTGAAACGTACAATGAAAGAGAAAAAAAAAACAGAACACAATAACAACATAGTAATGGCACTAATGGATAACAAATTTACAAGGAAGTTACGTACATAAAAAACATTGTCTAGTTGGATCTAAGAAGAGGCTTGGACAACTCCTTCCTTAGAAACAGAGCATGAACGAACATCGACAATCATCACAGAGGAGATAGATGAAAGATTAAACAAACAAGTGAAAAGGTTACTTGTACCCAACATATGGGAAGAGGCTCTAAAGTCTATGATCAAGGTGCCACTCGTACCTAAATAGGAAGTGTGAGCCACGATAGTAGAGAAATCAGTGGCCTAAAGCTGTAGAAACTGCGTGTAGTCAGTTTGAGAGATGGTAACAGTCTAATCTGTAGTAGAAATGGTAGCATCCAGCACAAGAGATACCTCGATGGTAGTGGTATTCGCCTACTGTGGCTTGTCAAACTTATCCCAACAATTTCCAAAACGATGTCCTAAATATTTACAATACTGACAACGAAAGCCACCTCGACCCTCTTGTCCTCCAGAACCACAACCACGTAAGGAGGCAGCCAAAGCAGACTGATATGTAACCGACGTCGTTGTCGCAGTAGAAATCCAGAAGAGTCTGGAGAATGTATTTTGGAGATCGAGAAGAGCCTCGATAGTTAGAATCTGTCCACGGATCAAAGAAGACAATACTGAGTTGAGAATCAAAAGAAATGCTACCACTGCCAACTCCTCCCTGTACTGTCTCATCTTCATGATATCTACGGTTAAGGGCTGACACATATCAAGCTCATCAAGAAGACTACGAAGAGAAGTGAAATGTTCCTGCACAAATCAGTCGTCCTATCGAAGAGAGAAAATCTACTCATACACCTCAAATACCCTAAAAATATTCTTCTCATAGCCATAAGTGACCTTTAGTGTATCTCGTATCTTCTTCATAGGACGTAACATCATGACTCCATGAGCTATACTCAGTTCCATACTAGAAACTAACTAGGAGACAATCGCCGCATCATCGGTAAACCAATCCTTATACTGTAAAATCCTTGAAATTAGAAGGCAAGTGAGTGAGATGTCTGATCTTCCTATGGGCCACAATAAAGGTCTCAAAGATTTATGTCCGTAGTAGATAGTTCTTCTCATTAAGTTTTTCGGAGGTGCTACTAAGATTTTTGACCAAGAATTCACGAGACGCCATTGAGATGAAATGGAACACTAGAAATTCTAATCTAAATCGTCAACAAAAGATAAGAATAGTTGCTGATTCTTCACAAACAGTCCAAAAAACTGCAAACAAAATCATCCGACAACACCAATACGCATTCTGGAGACACAAATACGTATGGATATTACGTATCCACACACAAACAAGGGAAAAGAAACCCTGTAGAAGCCCTAAAACATGATGTCGGCCTGAAAAAAGGATGGGCTGGCTGACCTGGGAGGCTGAAAAGGCCTACCGGCCGGCAAGCCTGGAGGCCTTAACTATTGCTGCCGGCCGATTTGGAGGCCAGAACTACTGCTGCCGATGGCCTGAATGGGTGGGAGGGGGCTTACCGGCAGCTTGAGGGCAGGAGAGGTGTTGAAGGGTGGAGGAGGGGTGCTAAAGGGGCGGAGGAGGGCTGATGGAGATCCAACAGCTTCCAACAGTGGAGAGGAGGCTGACGGCTGCGATGAGGGTGGTGGAACCCTAGTTCCTGTGCTCTAATACCATGTGGATATGGATAATCTCTAGTGAATGTTATTAACACATGAATTACAGACATATATAGTTGAGTAGTGGATATCCTAACATAAATGGATATTCATTTACCCAACTAATCTAATAACAAAGAAAACTCTAATATAGATAATGCTAACAATTTCCAATGCCATCTTTTGACATTTGACTACTTTACAAATATACCCTTGTATACTCGCTGCACACAACTGCTTGCACCAGAACCACACTTTCTGGAAAATATCCACTTCATTGGTTCTCTCCGAATTGAGAATCAACCCATTTCTTGCAATCCAAATGTTCCAACAAAGCGAATGTGCAGCTAAACACACAAAAGTTATCTGCTTCCTTCTTCCTCCATCTGAGCAGGATAAGTCGTGGGAGAAAAAGCTCAAACTCATTTGTGTCTGCAAACTCAGCCATGCTAGCCAATTCCATAGATCCATGACACCAGACATTTAAAGAAGAGATGCTCAGCATCTTCTTCCTGTGTATGACATGTCAGCATTGTAGTCTATCTACAGTGGAACAGCAACAACAAAAGTTTTCAATGGACTTTTAACCCTCCAGATGGACTTCTAATCCACCCATTCTCTCATTGACACACTCTTGAGATCCCTTGGTCCAATTGCTTCGAGAGTGCAGTGGAATAATTTGATTTTCCCGTCCAAAAGTCATGGTAAACACTAAATTTGATCTCAGCAGTCTCACAAGAAGACAATGACATTCATCTTCATCCTCGTGTAAGAAATTACAACAGAGCTCAAAATTCCAATCCAAAATTCACATGCTTCTTGCACACAAATGAGTTACTAAAGTGTCAACGAAAACAAATGGGAAGTGCCTTTTAGACATGCATCGCCAATCCACTTAACTCTTGAGAAACAGATAAACCCTCCTTGGACCACTTTAATAGAAAATTATTCTAGAAAGTCCGGTAAGAACCCAGCAACAGAACTCTTACAAAATCGAGTATTCGATGAATTACGGACAATCTGATCTTCATCAAATGATCATCCATCATCCTTGAACTTGTCAATAGTGGTAATTCTCTGCAATAAATCATCTTTAGCTTTATTCTGGTTTATCTTGTAGTGTTTCACCCATTAACCAATTTTCCTCTTGGTCAAGTGAAGCCTTTCTGCCTTTTATTTTACTACCTTGTTTCACCCATCATCTTTAGCTTTAGGCAGTGGCAGAAGGATAAAACCCTGGGTGATATAGTGCTGGGTAAAAAAATGACACAGGATTCGATCATGAGACTCAAGAGGATCTTTCTGCCATTTCATGTGCCACCTTTCTGCTACCATTGGTTGATTGTCAAGTTTCCACCAGCATTTCAACAAAAGCTGGAACTTTCAACAACACCTTCTGAAACTCGAAACATCCCTTTTAAAAATGCCTCTGCCCCCACCTATCAACAACAATTGAGCTATGTTCAGCGGACACTTGGCAAGCCTTTAACAAATACACAAGGAAAGTTAAATTCCCATTCACCACCAACCAAGACCTTATCAACGTAAGATAGGTATGGGTTGAAAATTAATCCACGTATACCTAGGCTCTAGATAAAAAGATCCATGAAGTTGATAGATTCTATCCATACTAAGAAGGTTCCCATTTCGAGATGAATGCATGCATTGATGATCATTCCTCAGAAGACATGACCATATTAAAATCACCAAGCAATGCCTGGGGAAGGCCACTCCATCAAGTTTGCAACAGCATTAGTTGTGTCAAGAAATCCTCCTCCATGAGTTATTAACAGGGCAATAAATAGTGATGCATACCCAAGCAACATTGTTTCTAAAGGACTCAACTTTCAGACACAGAAAACTTCCCATTAAATTCATTCAGTCATGTGTTTGTTACTACTCCATAGAAGAAAGACACCATACAAAGAACCAATTGCATGTAGAGCACAACCCTGAACAAACCACTACCCAATCTTCTAACTACAAAATCCCCCCACCACCCTTTGCTTGGCTTCGACGTGAAACCCCCACATTCCACAATAGCAACTTCATGAGGTAACAACGGGTACAACGTTCTCCATCAGACCACCAATTCCCTTGTGCTCTTTTAACTCCATTTCATTCCATCCATCAAATTGTAGTACTGCAGTCTCCTCCACTATCCTTAGTGAAGGCAGCGAAGGAAAATACATGCCCTCATCCTGCCATTCAACTTGAGTAGTGAAGTTCTACGTGTTATAACCCAGTGTTGCAACTCATTGTCCCCTCACAAGTGACCTAGCCCACAACTCCTCTTCCACAATGGCTCGGATCAATGTTCTAATGGCAAACATGGTAGGTGACAACGCTTGGCCTGAAACTGTTTGACAGTTCTCACAATGTAAAATAACATTTCTATTGCCATTTGAATTTCAAATTAAATTCAAAATATCTCAACCACCTTCCTTATTTGCCTCTTGAGAAGTTCCCCAATTCTGTTGAGAGATATCCGCCACAAATTCCACAATTCTTTGTGTTTAAATTTGAATTTTATTCCAAGAATTCCAACTTTGTTTTCCAAACAATTCTCCGCCCATTGTTATCTCCAATCAATTGTGCGCCATCCAGATTGATTCACCTATTTCTTGAATCCCCAATTCAAGCTAGATCCATGTAGCAGTTATCGGTAAACCCCAAAGCATGGATGCAGTTGAGGGACAACATGGTTATCACTTCTCTTTTCCGACAGCAAAATTTTTTCCTATCAATAGCAACCCAATAACACTCACCCCAACACAAATCATGACATTCTTTGGAATGTCACAATTACTATTAAATTCCACAAGCACCGAGGCCACCTCAGTGCCCTCTTCTATCGCTGTATCCTTGCTAATTCTTAATAATCCAATGGGATCCCAGAAAGATCTGGCCACACCAACTTCCTTCCTTGGCTAGAATAACGGCCACCGGCCGTTCCAAGGAGACCAACAAAGTCGCCCTTCATGTTCATGGGCTGGTTCAGAACCTGTAATCTCAAATTGGGATGACGGAAACGAACCAATGTTGCTCCCTATAAAGCTTTTTGATCCACCAATTTGTTGACCCAGGCCAATGACAGGCGTGATTCCCAAAATCTCTTGCTCGGAAAGATTTGTAGGTTGCAATACCGATTGCTCCACCAATCTCTTCTGTGTTACCTCATACCGAGCCAACCAGCCCATGTCCACAACAGGACCTACAAAACCTTCTACCAAAGCCATGCCTGCCACTCCTTTGTCACCCAACAGTTACCAATGCAATGCCAAGTGTGGTGGTAGACCCTACATTTGTCTGCAAAACAATGAAAATTTTGAAACTACACCAAAAAAATATCTATTTGCAATAGAAAGTAGAATGAATGAACTAAAGTTGATGGCACTGCAGTGCCTCAGAATTCCAACAAAGATACCAGACAATAATGTAAAATGGTACCCCAAGGTTCTCGTGGCAACAACAATGAGTGAGCCAGCTGTTTTTATTTTAGCAATCAGAAAGGGGTATTACCATGCAATGTCAAATGAAAAGACAAACACAAAAGTGATGATGAACAAGACTGGCGCCCACCAAAATAAGGGTGAGTAAATGATGGAGACTAAAAAAACGAGTTAAGGTGGCAGTGTCCACTGTTGTAGTTTCTGAGTTAGTCTAGCAGTCCTAACAAAGCCCTTTATCATCACTCTACACGAAGCCAACCTTCCCCCTTTAAAGATCTCCTCCTTCAAGAGGCCCATTGTAAGGCCTCCTTTTCTCCCTGTTTGAGGCCCTCCCTAAAGCTTCGACATCCTCTCTCATGAATCAAGGACATCCTTTCCCTCCTTTGCCCGCTCTCTTCTATCTCATCTCTCTCCATCCAAAAGTCATCTCTCAGTCATTGACTGATTGTGCATCCACATTGAAGTACATATCCCCTGTTGGTACTTCAAGTACAAAAATTTGGTGAATCATCCAGGTTGACATGTGCTTGCAACGTTTCTTTCATCGAGGTCGACTTGATCAACATCATAGTGGAAAGAGATTTGATATATTTGTCAAGTGATGTGAGCTTTACTGAATCACCAGCAGTGCAAAAGAAATAGAACAAACAAGCCAGCCAAAAGTAATGCAACGATGATGTGCAGATATCGGGTCAGTGAAAGCCTTGGGGATGTTCCCATGTTGAATTAGAATTCTACTAGATTAATCCATAAGCATAGCTTCAAATAGGTGTTTTTTATTTTTGAGCAGTAATAGAAAATGTCATTGAAAAAGCTCAGGAAAAGGAGAAATACAACCAAAACAAAAATACAATGTGCCCTAGCAAGATGATAGATACTCAAGGAAAATAAAACAAAGTTCCAGCACTGAAACATCAGAAAAAAACAAACCCATGCAAAAAAATAAAATAATATTCCTCAGCCGACTAATCAGTTCCGTAAACTTATCTTCAATATGATACATAATCATTACTATTGCAAGCAGTTTCACACCACACTTCTCTCTTGTCATTTTATATTTGTCTTTGTACCCCCTAAAAATTCCACACACAATTGCAAAATGATACTCAATAGCGAATTTTGCCACTTCTTTTTATTGGAGATTTATCGTAGCCTACCATACAGGCTCAAGTCCCTTAAGTGTTGCTTCCAACGATGGCAGGAGTTTAAAACAGCAGAATATATGCAAAAAGGATAAAGATCGTGTACCTAGTAAACTTGATGCCAATCATGAATTCCTCGCTTATGTTCCCTCTAAAAAGAACTTGAAAATCTGCGGGTTTGGCATGCCCCTCGGACTTTAAATTTTCATCATAAAGAGCATCATTCCCCAACTCTTCCATGTGACCTTTTTCACCACTAGCATTCCCAAACTCCCTGAGGAATCTATCGAAATATTCGACATTCGTCTGCAAAACAATGAAAATTTTGAAACTACACTAAAAAAATATCTATTTGCATTAGAAAGTAGAATGAATGAACTAAAGTTGATGGCACTGCAGTGCCTCAGAATTCCAACAATGATACCAGACAATAATGTAAAATGGAGCTTCTGGTACATGTATACACCAAGGTTCTAGTGGCAACAACAATGAGTGAGCCAACTGTTTTTATTTTAGCAATCAGAAAGGGGTATTACCATGCAATTTCAAGTGAAAAGACAAACACAAAAGTGATGATGAACAAGACTGGCGCCCACCAAAATAAGGGGGAGTAAATGATGGAGACTAAAAACACGAGTTAAGGTGGCATTGTCAAGGGAGAAACCACCCCAAAGCTAAGTCACTATAGTATCTCCTACTACAGGTATGGCACTAGCTAAGCTTGTAATGACAGTTGCCCCCCAAAAGCTCATCTGGCCCCAAGGTGGTATGTATTAAGACTAGAGGTCCTTGAAGTCTAGGTGTCAGTTTAAAGTCACCTGGACAGTCTTAGAGGCATGATAATGGGACACTACTCGATTTTAAATTTTGAAAAGTGAACCCAGTTGCAGTTGGGTATCTATTGTTTTCCATGTTATGTTATTTTCATAATCCTTTTTCCTGCTAATTTTTTACTGGATCTGGATTATCGATCTCCACATGGTTACCTAACCATCTTGATGCGAACTTATTTTGTCATTTCCATTGTCCAAAAAGTCAAAGGCATCCCATACTTTCCTTTAAAAAATATTTCTTTAAATCCTATTTAATAACAGCAAGCATGAAATTTGTAAAGAAAAAGAGCCTTTACAGTTAAGCTGACTCCATTTTCTCGTTTGATTCAAATTGTAGTTCTTGTTTGACTCACATGTAGGTGTCAGAACCAAACACAGCCTAAGTGTAGGATACCAAAAACTCCAAGAACGAGAAAAGTGACTCCTCTAGATACACCCACCTATTGCACAAAGCCGGACCATGTTACCAAAAAGTAAGAGGCTAAAATCTTCTTTGTCTGGACGATAAAAGCAGAATCTGCTTGTCAACAAGGCCCCCCCAGCAGTTTTATCAGCAATTTGCTGTGTAGCTGGGGATCCTGAGTCTTATACAGACTTGCTGCTCCATTTTCGTCTAACTATTCTAGCAGAATGCCTTAAATAATATTTCACCCTCGTAGGGATCCCTTTAAAATCTCAAATTCAGATTGCAGAAAAACTCACATATCCTCAAAGCAAGTTTAAGAGGATAATCACCCACACTGACATCTTCCCAATATCTCAGAAACACCAGCTTATGACATGATTCAAAAACCGATGACACACTCACATAATGCAAATGTAGTTGCATATTTTTATTACTAAAAATATGTAAACAAAAAGTAGATATACTAAATGTATATTTATACACAATAATTAGAGACTATAGTTTAATAATAAATGTATTAAAGCATATAAGCGTCACCCTTTCATGACTTTGGTGTCTTTTTATACTAATAAATTGGGTCAATTGACCTAATTTAATTATTTAACCGTATTAGACGTAGAATACCTGATTCAATATGCACACAAATATGCAGGCTATAAGGGCACTATGTTCCCATTTATGCATAATCCGGTTTCAACATACGATCCATCACTTGTCCTAGATGCATATGCCATATGCAATGCAGGCCTCTTTAGAATGCATATACACACACATTTCCAAACTGAGTAGGAGCCTGCTTACCTTCTACTTTCACCTTAACCCAAGGCATCGTCTTTCACATCTACAAAAAGTTAGATATAAGTTACTTTAATTGCCTACTTATGTAAATTTCTAAGTGATGAACTGATAATGAATATGTTTGATATACCCTTCGTTCGGAATATAACAAACTAAAGGTTGTTAGAGTTAGTTGACTGATTATGTTAGTAATTAGATAAGTTAATGGATCAAATGTGGATCTATATATCTTATATGCTCTGTATATATGACTTTTACTCATTAATTTCATCTACTGAGTGATTTTATCTCTCCTCATGGTACCAAAGCTCTCACTTTCCAAAGCCTAGATTCATCTTCAATGGCCAATATTGCCACTGCCACCCAACCCACCACCCGTTGGCCTCCCCATAACCTATCGACATCAGCAACATACTCATTTCAGTAGTGGTCAGCTTTTTTAAGTGCGTTGTATGTTGTTGGGAATTGTGATCGTATATGATATTCCTCAACATTTTCATCTACAACAGATCTCTATATGTTTGAGGAACCACCGCCAAGGAACCACTATCAACTTGAGTAGTCCGAATTATTTTTTGTGGTCACAATCCTTCAAAGTGTTTGTCGAAGCACAAAATAAATTGCCAAATATGCAACATGGCAATAGAATAATTATTGTACCGGATCATGATTGAAGAATAGTGTGGAACCATAGATCAGCACTATTTATTATTTTTTGAACTGTTGAAAAGGAAATTTTTATTTAAAAACCAAGAAAACAAAAGCATCCCCCTAATCAAGAATATAAGGGCACGAAAGGTACAAAACCAGAAAGAAAGAAAAACAACATAGAGTTAGCCAGCAAGCATGGCTAACCCAGAACAAAAAAACTCCTCATAATGCCACAACAACACCCAACCAGGCAACAATAGTTGCATCCATCACAACCCAATTTGTGCCATCCTTTGACCAGGAAAAAGCTGATCTGAAAATACCCTCCTTCCATTCTTGATATATGGAAAAAGTATTCTGGAAAATGTGACAAATGCATACCCATTGGCCGCACCAAATGGCAAGAGGCAGCATCCTCCAAATCTCCTTTTTACCCATGTAAAGCCCACATGCTCATCTATTTAGTCCAAAAGGTGTCAATATCAAGTTTGATAGAAGAATCAACCACCAACCACTGATGGAAGAGCATCCAAAAAATAAGTGCCACCAGTCTTCTTCTTCGCGTAAACAAAAAGAACATCTACTCACCCATTGGAAACCTTGGCACTTTAACACCTTATCTATCAAGATCCCTCCATGTAACATGCAAATTCCACATAAACTTTGTGCATCCAATTCATGCTCCATTACCTACAATAACCTCAAACAAAGATTTAATGCAGAACTAACCATTCTTACCCCCACAGCCACTAAGTGGAATTTGGCTTGGAAGAGAAAAAAGAGAAACCATGGGAATCCAAAGGAGACAACAGCAACATAAATTCTAAATATTCAGTATCATGAAGATCCCTTCTAAATCACACATCCCAAGCTATCCCTAGCTATTTCAATGGACATGGTGGTTTCAGTGCACAAGGTTGACAGTTCACATGCACATTTTATGGTTGCATGGGTCATATTATCAATCGTAGTTCAGACAAGAATGGTAAACCGACCATTCTTGCAAACAGTGCCATGTCAGATCCTCAAGAGAGATCCTCCATGCAGACCACTGCTTCATCATCTCATACAACCAATTTCAGGTACTCCTACCATTATCTCCTCTGTGCCTTCACCTATGACATGTAAGTATGTAAACAGTCGTTCTTTTCCTCGATTGATACTACTTCAGTTCATGAACATGTCGTCATTGCTAATGGTTCTAGTTCCCTACTATTTGGTAAAAGGGTGGTTCACACGTCTACCCTCCACATGAATCGATCCATTTTGATTTTGTACCAACTTTTCCTTTCAAATTATTTCTTAATCATATCACTAAAGTTCTTAATTGTTGTGTACCCTTTCTCCTACTCATTGTGTGTATCAAGATCTTTCTATGACAAAGAGGATTGTCGGGGGCATGAAGTTGATGGTATGTACTAAGAATTTGTGCATTGTCATCTCACGTGTCTCCTCTTCAATGACATTTCCCTTTGCTTTTGGACCATCCATCTGATAGTCTATGGAAAAGCACAAGCAAGTTGTTTCTATTGGCTTGTTGATGTCATTACTTCAGCATGAAACTTGATAGTCACAAAAACACAATAAGTTGTCTTTCCCTGCTGGAATTGATAAACAATGCCCCCACACCATTTTATTTAGACCATAGTGATGTTGTATTAGGTGTTCATTATTTCATTATATTTGTAGATGACTATTCTAGAATGAGTTGGATCTACCTTCTTAAGCAACGATCTCAAGTTTATTCTATACTACAAAAATTATATAATAAAATAAATCAATTTATTGATAATGTCATAGAATTCATGTTTAAAGGATTTATGAATTTTTATTCATGTAACGGCAATTATACAACAAACCTGTTGTCCTCGTACCTGAATTAGAAAATTGTGTTATATCGTAGATGCAGCTTGTAGCTTGTACTCTAACATTCCATGCACATATTCCTAATATTTATTGGAGGGTGTTGTTCTTACCGCTTATTATCATATTAATAGGACTCCTTCTCATGTTCTTGATCATAATATTACATGATGTCATCATGCTTTGCATCACACCTCGCATTATTTGTTGTACTTCTATCACACCTAGTATTATTTGTTGTACTTGTATTATACATGTTTTGGGATCAAATAATACTCGAATGGTATAATATACTTCCACAACATTAGGACTGGAGGGAGGGGGGAGGGGAGGGGGGGAGGGGACGGTGGGTGTGTGTGTGCGGAGACTCAAGCCCCCTAAGAATATCTAACTAGCTCCCCAGAAAATACTGCAAATTATCCAATAAACCCTAAAAACATTATGAACCCACTCCCACTCAACGCTTTCTTTGATGATTTTTCTTCTTCGATGATTCTTCATCCTCGCCTCTAGCCTCCAATCACCATCCTTCAACAGTCAAGCTCCTCATTTGGTCCCTTCTCTTTCAACCTCCTCACGATCCGGTTCCCCTTTCGACCACTCCTCCTCCAACCTCCCTACAAATCTAGTTGATGGTCCTTTCCCGACGACCCACACCAATCGATCCCTCCACCTCATCTGATTTCCATTGCTTTCTGAGTATCTGGTTAAGTTTTGTTTGTCATTGCATAGGGTTTTTGAGAAGAGAGGTGGATTTATTTTTTTAATTCAATGGGAATAGAGATCATGGATTATACTATAGTGATTGGGATCTTTGTTCTTAGATCCTGTGATACTTGTTCTGTTAATAAACAAATAATAAGATGTGTCTGAGTACATAGTTGTCATGGAAGATATTGGTGGTGGGTAATGTAGATGGGGACATAGTCTATGGGGCCTACCACCATTAAACAAGTGTTTGGTGTGATTCTTCTTCACTTGGGGTTCATGTATGTATGATTGGTAGGAAATGGAATGTTATAAAATGTGATTCTAGAAATATATTTTTATTTCTTGGTGTTAGTGGAACCATAGAGTCAAACATTAACACATGTCAGCGAAATATTGCTGACACGTGTCGGTTTCCTTAGTTTGGGACATGATATGTTAGGGTAAATCGCAAAGTACCATATTCCAAGGGTGAGTTTTGACAAAGAGTCAGGTCATGTCGGTCTACTAGGAGAATTTTTTGAACTAGGCTGAACATATGTCGACCAACATGCCTTTCAAAGGCACCAATACGCACAACATGCACCATATTTTCTTGGAACTCTTCTTTCAACTTCACCTACGCTTAGCCATCCAGCCATCTCCTCCGCCTTCACTAGTCACTACCGCAACTTGCATCCGACATTTCTCTTCTCTCCTTTCCTCCCCGCAAAGGCGCAAATGTACATCTCGGGTGGAGCTTCCAAGGTTACTTGGGTTGTAGTGATTTTCTCTTCTACTTCTATTTTCTCTCATCTTTCTTTTCAATGTATAAATGTATAATCCATTTCCTCATCTCTCTTCAATTTATTAACCTAGATCTTAAGTTTTTATATGCAATTTCATGTTTCTGTTTAAGTTCACATATAGATCTTAGGTATAAATCTAGATCTTAGTTAGATCTAACATAATATTACATAAATCTATGATTTTTTCATGTTTATTTTACTATTTTTAATCTTGATGTTAATGACTTGATATATAACTATATAAATTGTTTATATAATATATAGATCTAAGCTAGTAATCATGTTTTTACATAAATCTAACATTTTTATATAGATCTAAAGAATTTTCATGTTTATTTCAGAAGTAATTAAAAAATCAAAATCTAACCTAATAATATTTCATGTTTATTACATATATGATAGATCTAACCTAATAATTCTATAAAATCAGTAAATTTTTATAATTTTAAAAAAAACAGAATATTTCATAATTAATTAAAAAATAGGAAAATTTGAAAAAAAAAATCAAGAATGCTTGTAAAAACCACTGAAACATGTAGAAAATCAGGAAATATTTAAATGTATTATTTTATTAAATTAATGACAATTGTCTTTTATTTTCAACCTTCATGATGTCAAATTTCTCTAGATCTAAAAGTAATGGAGGTTGTAATAATACAAAGACATTTAAATCAAATAATCCAATTGATTGCATGCATATTCAATTGACAATAATAAATAAAAAACACAATACAAATATTATGACAAACAAATGAAAAGTGAATGGATAACAATATTAAAGTAACACCATGTTGATAGATACAGTTATGTAGCTAATTGTAAATCGTACCCATCTACAATTTCTATTCAAATAAAAGAACTAATAAAGGACACTAAAACAAAGAAAAATGACAAGAAGAGAAGAAAAGAAAGGTTCAACAAGATCCTCTTCAACGAAAATATGATTTATCTTATAAATTGTGATACTTAAGAAGATAGAGAAATATATAAAACAACAATAATGAAGTCTAAAAATAAAAAATGACAGAGAAAACACATTCAAAGATTCCATGAGATGAGTAGTACCCAAACTTACAAGGGAAATGGAAGGAACAGTGATAGTGACATTCAAAGTACACACAAGGATAAAGACAAAGGCATTGTCAGAATGTTCAAAACGTATAGTTAAAGATACGACAATCCAGATGCAATTACAATTAGAAAAAAAAGCCTCAAAACAGAAGATAATTAAAAACACGTTTGGAAATGCCAATAAAAAGTTGATCAAACTGTAGCAAAATATATATTCTTCAATGTTATCCCTGTAAAAATAACAACAGAACCTTATCTGCAACATATGCTAGATATTACAGCAAAAGAAGGTACAAATGTAAAAACACCAATTGAGCAGGAGATCGAACAAGTACCTTAAAATAGAGAAAGAAGAATTGAAAACCTATATTAACGGCTTGAAACGACAATAACCAGCCTATAAGGTAACTATCAAGTGTGATGGTTAGACAGATACCACAATGAAACAAATCATCAACTTCAAAAGTACTTCAATTTCTCATACGATACATTCTCATGACACAATGACTTCAAATAATGTTTTTAATATCATTTCTTTTATTTCATAATATTACTTCATAATATAGCTAATAACTAAATATCATATTTGAGGAGAATGATAGATGTTAAATGGAACAAATGTTTTAAATCTAAGGAATATTGTTGTAAAGATTTCATATCAAACGACAATAGTATCTGATTGTAAACGAAATTGAAGTACATTCAACATTATTCATACAAAGATAAAAACTAGATTTGAACCTAAAAGGTTGAATGACTTAGTTTTTGTGCACTACAACATGTGGCTAACAATAAAATATCAGAAAGAGAAAAAATAAAGACTATATAGACCCAATAGATCTTACATATATTTATAATAATGACGAAAAATATGGTCTTATACTTTAGTAGTTGCAAGAAAATAGAAAACAAATTCTAGAATTATTAGTGAAAATGAAGAACAAAGTAGACTATGTTCTAAAATTGCTAATAAAATGTATATCGATGTAGAAGAATATATGAACTCATCAAAACGCTCTCATAAAAATACTCCAGGCTTAGGAGGTTGTTAGAGTTATATTAGAGTTATCTATATTAGGTGTGTTAAGTTATTAGGTTACCGGATATCTATTTAGTCTTGGGTATCCTCTTACTCATATAAATATGTAACTCTTTTCTATTGAATGAGATTAAACTCTATTATCCTCCTTTACTATCAACATGTTACCAGAGCATGGGTTTTAACCCTAACTTCTCCCGACCACTACCACCCGTCAGAAAACACCTCGTTGCCGTCGTTCGCCGTCGAATCCACAGCCGCACATCGTCATTGGCCACTGCAAGCTTCTCTCCCACCGACGTACCCCTTTCCAGCACTTCCACCGTGAGTTCCACCCTCCCTCCCCTGCTACCGCCTGCTGCTCCTGTAGCAACCGGATGGGGCGTCGATGGTCCCAAATCTCGTCGAAGGAGCGTCCAACCCCCATGTTGCCTTCGTCCTGCATCCTGGCCATGGTGTAGGCCTCTTCGTCTCTCCTCATCCTCATATATGTGTGGATAAGTAATATCCACCCGTGTTTGTGCCTCCGAACTGCATGATAGTGCCTCTGGTAGACATTTGTGAGTTGTTTTTCACCGTATAGTCATCAAATCAGGTGTATTTCTTCACCTATCTTGCAAAATCAGACCATATTATCTTCTGTTTATCATGGCTACACGTGAATCTCTAGTAAAACACCTAAGTGGAACATCTGAAAAACTGAATGGCACAAACTATCTTCTTTGAGCACAAAGTTTTGAGACGTTTATCATTATTCACTGTAAAATCAACCATCTCACCGAACCTCTGTTAGATAGTAAAGACGCCACATATGATGATTGATTCACCGATGATGTCGCTATTGTTTTCTAGATAGTCAATAGTATAGAGCCTACTGTGGCTCGGGGAATTATGATACTAAGGCCTATCAAAAAGATATGGGATACTCCACGTCTCACTTATGGTCATGAGTGAAAAAGAATATCACCAGAGTTTTTGAGGTCAATGAGCAATTGTTCACTCCCCACTAAGGGGATCAGTCAGTTCCAGAACACTTTACATTATTAAAGGCCCTATTAGATGAGCTTGAGGTATATCAATCCTTAACTGCTGACATCACTCAGATGAGACGATATTGAAAATAGCTAGCTATGGCGATCTATCTTTTCAGCCTGTCTCCATAGCTTAGTTCTCATATTAGGGGACAAATACTAAGAGCTCACATCTACGAACAACCTTTACTCATGTTTCACGTATTTCCATTGCCACTCCCTCTCCAATCTCTGATCAGTCCGCCATGACAACTACACATGGTAGAGGACATTTGGCTCTTGTAAGGGTGGTCATGGCCGTACTAATACTAGTGACCGCCCTTGCTACACTCACTGTGGCAGGACAGGTCATCGGGTTGACAGATGCTAAGACTTGCATGGTCGTCCTTCCACTACACATGTGACTACGGAGTCTACATTAACTACTTCCACCAGTAAGGAGCAGACAATTATTATCTCAAAGGTTGATTATGACAAGCTCCTACAACTAAAGGTCACTGGCTCTGTCACCACAACCTCTTATTATACTTCTACAGGTACGAGTGCTCTTATGACATTGTAATTCCTCTTAGATAATTACTTATGATGCCTCTTCCAACACGTCAAGTATAAAAATCTTGTTTACTCGTTTGTCTGGTATTAAGTCTATGGCCATTGTTGATAGTCGATCTTGCCCAATTTCTGGAGAAGTGTTTGTACAGACCTTTTCTCAACTTTCCCATAATAAAGTCTTATATGTACCCGATTGTCCTGTAAATCTTCTTTTCATTAGTGCAATTACAAAACAACTACTATATTATGTGACTTTTTCCCTTTTCACTACACATTTCAAGATTTATAGACGAAGAGAATGATTGATTTGGATTGTAAGCTAGGAAATGGTGGTTTGTACTTGCTAGTCAATAACGATATACACGGAGATTAACATCTGTTACGTCCACCTTTGAGTCGTCTTCACTGTAACACCACCGGTTAAGTCATCCATCCCATCACAAGTTGCAATAAGCATTACCATGGTTTTATGTTTCTCATTTCGAACGTAAGTCTTGTCAATTGGAAAAACACCATCGTGTTTCTTTTAAACAATTACGTCGTGTCTAGTCATAGCTTGTTTGAGTTAATACATTGTGACATCTGGAGTCCCATCTATGTCTAGTCATTGTTATTACATTGTGCTTATTAGTGATTTTTCCAGAGTGTCTTGGGTCTATTTACTTAAAGATCGTGGTCTCATTTATGATGTATTCAAAACTTTTGTTGTTGAACTAAAAAATCAATTTGGTGTTACTCCCAAGTATTTACGGACTGATGATGCATTTAAATTTGTTCAGAACAAGGTTGAGTTTTAGTGTGCATCCTTAGACATCATACATCAAGCCACTTACCCTCACACCTCTCAAAAAAATGAGATGGCAAAACGTAAATACAAACATATTCTTGATGATACATGTACCATCATACTTCACATGAAAGTTCTAAAACACTTCTGGTCTGATACTATTCTTACAGCCACATATCTCATCAATAAGATGCCCTCCACAACTTTAGGAGGAGAGATTCCTCTAATGCATCTTAAAGGATGCTACATTGTTCTCTTTGACCCGTAGAGTTTTAGGGTGTATTGCCTTTGTCCAAGATTTCTCTCCCCTGAACTTCATAAGTGATCTCCTAGAGCCATAAAGTATCTGTTTGTGGGATACTCTAGAACTCAACGTGAGTATCAGTGTTTTCATCCTTTATCTGGTCGATATTTTGTATCTGCTAATGTCACCTTCTTTAAGTCCATGTATTACTCTAGGGATTCTGTGGTTGTAGGTGAGTTTGTTCCTCTTCCACCTGTTGTTAAGTCTCTTGTTGGAGATTCCCGAGTCACCATTGTTGGTCCAACAAACCCCTCTCGTCCCTTGCAGGTGTATCGACACCGTCAACAACAACCTTCTCTACGAATGTAAATCCGCCTTCTAATGACTTAGATCTTCCTATTACTCTACAGAAAAGTAGTCGTTCTTCCACTTCTCATCTCCTTTCAAATTTATGTCCTATGACTCTTTCCATCCTCATTTCCGTACCTTTACCTTATCTCTCTCCTTTGAGTCCATTCCCAGGAATCACTAGAAAGGACTCCTACTTCCACAATGGAAGGCAACAATGGATAAAGAAGTAGCCACATTAGCAGCTCATGACACTTGAAAGTTGGTGACCAATCCTGTTGGAGCTAATGTAGTCATCTGCCGTTGGTTTATACTGCCAAGACATTCTCCCCATTCTCCCCAGTTATCCATCTCAACTTTATCAGGGTGGTTTTGTCCATTACTATCAACAACTCTTAGGAATTGTGCCAATTAAATGTCAATAATGCATTCTTGTATGATGATCTAACAAAGTTTGTGTTTATAGAACAACCATCAGGGTATGTTGATGGCAACTTATGGTCTACAACAAAGTCCTAGAATATTGTTTGAAAAATTCAATAAAATTATGATGAAAATAGGCTTCAAAAAATGTGTTGTTGATCACTCAGTTTTCTACAAAAAGACTTCATGGATGTGTGATGTTTGTAGTTTATATTGATGATATTCTTGTGATTGGCAATGACAAAGAGTGCATAAAAGAAGTTAAAGAACACCTTAGGACACACTTTGTCACTAAAAACATGGAAAGACCAAGGTATTTTCTCGACATAAAGTTCGCTTATGCAAATAGGAAGATGATGTTATCTTAGAGGAAGTATACACTTGATCTTCTTTAAGAGACAGATCTCTTAAGATGCAAGCCAGAGAATACTCCTACTGAGCAGTCTCCACTCTTCTGGGATACTAGTTCAAAATTGTTGCAGACCCAGGTCAGTAAAGAAGGTTAATTGACGAACTCATCTTTTTAATAATGACTCGGCCAGATATTTCCTATACAATCAACATACTGAGTCAATTTATGCATAAACCTAGAAAAGTACACTAGAACGGTGCTCTACAAGTTCTTTCCTATGTAAAGAATGCTCCAAACAGAGGTCTGATCTATTAAAAAATGGTCATGTAAATGTTATGACATATTCTAATTCAAGATATGCTGGAGATCGAGAAGTTAAGAAGTCCACATCTAGCTTCTGTACTTATATAGTGGGAATCTTGTCACGTCGCGTAGCAAGAAACAAGATGTGGTGTTATGATCTAATACAGAGGTAGAATATAGATCCATAACACAAATGACATGTGAGATGATGTGGGCCTCCTATCAGAGCTTTGTTTGTCATCTGAGATGCCAATGCCAATACCCTGTAACAATCGAGCAGTTATTTTCATTACCAACAATTTCACTTTCTATGAGCGCACCAAACATATTGAGGTCAATTGCCACTATATTCAGGATATAGTGATAGAAAGGGATCATCTCTACCCCTTATACTCAATCATTTGGGCAACTAGCTAATGTCTTCACAAAGGGATTGAGTGTCGGAGTGTTCTAAGTCTTTATGTACCAAACAAAGGCTTGTTGATATGTATGCTCCAGTTTGAGAGGGAGTATTAGAGTTATGTATTAGGTTGTTAAGTTAATGGATATCCATTTAGTTTTGGATATCCTCTTACTCATATAAATATGTAACTCTTTTTTATTGAATGAGATTAGACTCTATTATCCTCCTCTAATATAAACAGAGGTGATAGTAACACAAATGATGATGATGACACACAACTACAAGGCAACGAAGATTGTGACATTGGAGATACAACTCCACCTACAATAGAAGAGTCATATCGAACAAGAGAGATTCAGAGGTTATTTAACCTATTTATAAGAGAAGATGCCTTTATACATGATACATAAGACAAGGATATTAAAGTCTAGCCAAAAATTCATTATCGACGAAGGAATCGTCATAATCAACAGTTACATGAAGAATCTTCGAATGGTCATACAAGAAAATTTTTTGTCAAACTCACTTGACTCTTTGAATATTTATGATCCAGAGATCCTTATAATTATAATTCTTATAGAGATGGTTCTGTTAAACAAACAGACTTTAATACTAAAAGTGATTGGACAAAAATCACATCTTCTTATGTTCCAAGCGAACAAATTGGATAAGATATAAATTCGTTCTATCATTATGCACCTTTTCTAACAAAATATGAAAAACAACCACCTGAATGTCTTCCAAGTCATTCTTACTTCCCTTGACAGTCTTAAGGAACTACCAATGGGACTCCTAATACAACTGCCAGTGTCACAATACCACTACTACATTAACGAATATCAAACATATTATAGTCATATCTCTTTGAACAGCTACGAGCTATAGAGAGTCCCACATTTAAAAATAAATTCATTAAAAATACAACATAACCGATACACAAGAAAAAGATTTTGATCAATCAAGACATTCTTTACGGTATAAGCATATCACTACACCGAATACTTTGTTTTTAAACATTTTTACAAATTATTTATACTTCAAGATATTTGTATTAAGTCCATCCACTATATTTTAATATAATACATATTGAGAAAGTTAATCAAAGTAGTCTAAGGTAGCGTTTGTTTATGGAAAACAAGATTATTCTCATAAGTAACGTTTTTGAAAAAGCTAGTTTTCAGAGTTTTTTATAATCAACTTATTTGACAGCTTTTATGCACAAACAAAAACCTGACTTGATGAAATAATCTAGCGTAAAAAAAAACTATTTGGTTCAATTTTTTAGGAATAAGAGCTTTTTTTCATAACTGGTTCTAATAATCATTGCCAAATGGACTCTAAGATGTAAATTATCGCTTACTTTACCTTATCCTAAAATTTCAAATCAAAATTCAAAATTTTTTTATCATTTCCATAGACTTCTGTAAATTTATCGCATTTCAACCAACATTATCTAACACATTTCCTATTTTTATAAGTCAAACACGAAACCAACATCTAATTCTAAATGGAATAATGGGTTTAAATTTCTTGGGTTGCATATGTTGTTTTAAGCGAGTGTTGGGTTTATTCATGATGGAAAAAAAGTAAGGGTTTATTCATGATGGAAAAAAGTAAGGGTCAATTCATAGACCACTAATGTATTAGAACTTCATCTCTTTAAGAAATTTAATATATTAGAACTTGATCATTTTGAATTATATGGTTAGTTATAAATTAACGGGGGGGGGGGGGGGGGGGGGGGGGGGGGGGGGGGGGGGGGGGGGGGGG
>JAMKQA010145718.1:0-21821 GCA_024699735.1 Posidonia australis | reverse complement strand
AACAATAGGTTTCCCTACTACTTTGATTTTTTGATTTCTTATGGTTAGTAATTAATTTGCTGGCCATTTCATGCTTATGCTGAACATTTATTTGTTGCGTATGCTGTACCATGTATTTACACTACTTAACAATTCTTACAACTTGATTTCATGAATACATTGTTTAATGCTTATTAATTAATTTTTTGGTCATCATCTACATAACTTGATGTGCATTTTATTTACATTGGTTAATGTTTATTGCTTTATTCATTGGCCATATGCCATTGAGTATATACTTGTTCTAAGGACATCAGAAACTAACTTGTTGGTAAATAATAACCAACATGAATGTCTACAAAGCAAAGTCAGAAAGTGCTGAAAGGAGTTCTTCTTGCTGAACTCAATTTATAGTTTAAAACTTGTAGTTATCACTACAAAGATCAAATTCAAGGTATCTACTTGACATTGTTGACAATGATGCAACCATGCAATGCTTTTGGAATATGAAACATATTTCTGACAATGGTATAAAATGTTTCCTTTTGTTAATTTATCTATACATTTAAGCCCTTGTTGTCTCAAACTTAGGGATGAAAACAAATGCGGATTATCTACAACCATATCCGTATCCATTTTCTAAGGATACAATATGGATACTGATATCATTTTATAAATTTTACGGATGTAGATATAAATATCCATATTTCCTTATTTTCTTTATTTGCTTCTCTATATGTTGTTCTTGCATGGATGAAATGAAATATAATAGCATACACATTATTGTCACATGGTTAGTCTTCTTATAGACTAGTAGAAATTTTGTTAGGGATAAAAAATACATAATACATGTCAATATGTCATACAACATATATAAGAATTGTATCTGTATCAATTTTTAAGGATATGGATAAGTAATTTATAATTGTATCCATATCTGTACATGTATTCATACCATTAGTTGAACATATCTGAATGGTATCACTATTTGTTTTTTTAAGGATATTGACATGCATTTTGCATATCTGCATTATATTTGTATCTTTAACACCCCAAATTTAGTCCCATATTGCTTGGAGTGAGTTAGCTACATAAAAATTAGGATCAAATACTGTATAAACTTCAACTCAAGTATTTTGAACTCAATTGCAGTTTGACCTGAGATGTTACCAAATGGTATGTAGAGCCTACTTCAGTTGGAAATGTGTCAACTAAGTGTTATACTCAAAGGAAGAGGATCCATCTCAAAAATCTTACATTGTTTGGTTATAACTGTACCTTCTAATGTGGGATTTAGTCCCATATTGTTTAGGAAAAAGAAGTGAGTGAATAAAGAACATCAACTACTCTATCAAGTTATGAACTTTTGTAGTTTAAGTACTTTAGGCCTAGTGGCTGGTGGTGGTTGGTGGGTCTTAGGTTGTTATATATATATCAATATTTGTTCTTTGAAAACGGACAAGGATATGGATACACCCATACCCAATCCATTTCCAATACTTTTCATCCCTAGTCAAACTTATAATCTTCTTTTTTTGTGAACGAATTTTAGCATTCACACATTGCTTAAAGTTTGAAATTGACTGTCATCTATACACAATGATTACTGAAAAAACAAGTCATGGTCCAGTATTTCTTTTCCTTTTTTTTTTTTGGACTAGTTGTCCAACATTCACTCAATGTGTAGATTATGAAACTAGTTGCATTAGTTTGGTCAAGTTTAATGATCAATGAAGCTCTCTTTAATCTTAAATGTGAAATGTTTGTTTATGGAATTGTTATATATGACAGAAAGTAGCGATCTCAGTGGTATTTAATAAGTGAAATGGTGATTGGTTAAAATGGTGATTTGTAACACGCGTAGCTCAGTCCCTTATTGCTTAGAGACAAAAGTGAATAGGCTAATAATGTTCCAACTTTAGATTAAGTATTTTAGGCTCAAGTAATTGTTGGGTCGAAGTTTGTCATAAGTTAGTTGGACCTAGGGCGCTAAAATATCAAAATTTACAATGGTTCAAAGAACTCAGTTTTGTGGTTATCTAATTTTGGACTCTTGATTTTTTTTAATTGTTTCTAATGTACTGTTTCTAGCTATTTCTAAGATACTGTTTCTTGGTAATGCTTATTTTCACAATTTATGCCATATTTATGCTTTGTTAGCTAGCCATAGGATCTATCACATACTGGTTTCACTTAGGATTAGGCAAGAAGTGTAACTTGCCAGTTGCCCCTGCATTTCTGTTCACTAGTCTTTTCCTTTTATGAAATTCTGACTTGGCAAACTGGGAGTACTCTGCAGGTGCAAGAGCATAATCATCCCCACATACTATTGCTACAAATTGGGAATACATTCTGTAAGCTCCCCGGTGGACGTCTCAAGCCTGGAGAGAATGGTTAATTTATTTCATCTATATGAGCCTCATGTTTTCCTTTAATAATTTTACATTATAAGCATCCTGATATTTGAGATTTGCAGAAATTGAAGGCTTGAAACGAAAGCTATCCAGTAAACTTGCTGCTAATGTGCCTACACTTCAACCTAATTGGCAGGTTTGTTTTTTGTCTATTTTTTAGTTTGCAGAAGCAAGCTAACAATAAGATACAATGCATTGTCAATTGTCATAATTTCACCAGGAGCTTATGTTTATGGAGTTTTAAACATTTTATTTCTCATGAGATCTTATTTATTTTAAGACTGAACTATGCACACTATACTATCATTTCTCTGCATTTTAGCCTTCGATTTTCTTGTTCATTTACACTTCACATTTCCTGCCCTTCAAGAGTCTAGGAAAGCATGAGAAATATCCTCGCAGTCCTTGGCTTTAAGTTAGTTTTTCGAGTCTCTGAAATGTTTGATAGTGTTGAACTCATGTTATCCAATACTTCATTGCAGATAGGAGAGTGTGTTGCTACTTGGTGGAGGCCAAACTTTGAGACAGTAATGTATCCATATTGTCCTCCACACATCAAAAAACCCAAAGTGAGTACCATAGCATGTGTTTGTAACTCAATCTCCTCCTATTTTGTAGCGTCTGCCCTTTTCTGAGGTGGGTAAATTGGGTGCAGGAATGCAAGAAGCTCTTTCTAGTTCACTTGTCTGAACGTGAATATTTTGCAGTGCCGAAAAACTTGAAGCTGCTTGCTGTTCCACTATTTGAACTGTATGATAATGTTCAGGTATGATTATGAATAGACCTACTCAAATTTAGAGTTATGGTGGTCCGCATTCTCTTAGACTTTTGGTGCAGTTTCATGCATGGTACTGAATAATGCTTATTTTTTTCGTATGTATTAAATATTTTATTTTATATAGTGTGCTAGCTTTGTCGCACACCTCTACCAAGAATCAGTTCACTCTTAATTATTTTGTGGATTAATATCTGCCATCCTTTCTAACCAAGATAATTTGACAAAAATAAGGTAAAAAAAATAGTTATATTGTTTTTAATTGGAAAAAGCTGTCTGTGTTGTGTCTAAATCCATGCAATAGTCATAAACATACTTAAAATATTTTTTTATTGGTATGTGATTGCTTGATTTTGCATTTAGAATGTAAGAAGTTAACAGTATCTCCTGACACCCAACATGATATCAACCCTTAACAAGGTGTCCAGATCCTGGTTCGAACAAGTTTGACGAGGGTTCTTTGTAAAAAGTATTGTGTTAGTTGTCACCTACCTTGCAGAGACTTTTAGTTTATTTTTGTAGACTAGGAAATTTGGGAAACAAAATTATGAAACTTAGCAAACAATGAAACACCTAACTTTGGTACCTCTAATTGGTAAAATATGGCATGTAAATATTCAAATAGCAATTCGCAGCGCAAATCTTCAATATGTTGATGTTTTTGTCATTACAAAACTGACACATACAAGCACAATCTCCAAATTGATTTTTTATTAAAAAACAAGCACCACATGAATCTAGTACATAGACACACGTGCATGCATGCACACTTTATGAGAGAGAGAGAGAGAGAGACCAAGTTGTGTTTACCTGGAATGAATTCGGGCTATGTATTATGGTCAAATATGAACAGACTGTTTAGTAGAAATGCTTCGGTTAGAGATCTGTTTGCATTTACCCTAAAATTCAGAGAGACAGAGAGAGAGGGACCAAGTTGTGTTTACCTGGAATGAATTCGGGCTATGTATTATGGTCATATATGAGCCGACTGTTTAGTAGAAATGCTTCTGTTAGAGATAATCTGATTGCGTTTACTTTAAAATTCAGTGTCTTGATTAATTTTTTTTGTGCATATGGGAAATGTGGTATTCTTGCTCTAATTTGTCCAAGTTTTTCAAGTTGTGTTTGCTTGGAATGAATTTGGGTTATGGATTATGGTCTATAGATTTACTCTACGATTTCATGTCTTGATTAATTTGTGGTCTGCGACTGCAGAGATACGGCCCGGTCATCTCCACCATTCCACAGCAGCTCTCCAGGTTCCAGTTTAATATGGTGAATCCTTGAATTGGTGGTCTGAGGAACTACATAAACTCGTAAAGCTACCTCCGTTACACGGTTGGTTTGACTGCAAATTCAAAGCTTTGGAGATTGCCAGGGGAAAAAGGACGACGAACTATTATTTGGGACTGTTCATTCTGGTTTAAAGCTTGTCATATGAACTTGCTGTGTTCCCGTTACAGTGGTCTCTTGGTAAACGGTGTCTTTTGTGTATTTGATAAGATGCAAATCATGTTGTAGTTATATGACATGGCATATTGTAGCCAAGAAGTTGTACTTGATGATGTGCTGTATTGCACAAGCAGTTTAGCGTAAGTCGTAATTAATGATGCACACAGTCAACTAGAAACGGTTAATTGAATCGAAGTAAATCATTTTGGATAGTTTGATTTAATTTAAGTCTATTTCACAATACGGTTTTAGTGATTTGGTTATTGTTTTTAGGTACGATTAATTGAATTGATCAAAAATTGATTCATATATTAATATATATTAATATATATAACATATATATAGTCTATAAAGTCAATCATTGAATTAAATGATTTTTACATTTTAACTCTTCATTTTATTCAAGGTTATATAAAAACAAAGTTTAAAATTGTAATTTCTTATTCTTACAAATTATAAAGTTCATTTGAGTTGCTTCCGTAGTCTCTTTGTAGATTTTTGTGCTTTGCTTATCAACTTAATATATAAATAAATTATGTTGAGTTACAAAATAGATTATATTTAATTTTAATAAATTATATTTTAGAACATAAAGTAGAAAAATGATATGACATGATCCTTTTATTTTCTCAATCAAATAAAAAAATGGTGTAGAAGAAATTACATTTTTTCTCTTCATATTTATCTATTTTATTTAACCAAGCAAAAGTTTAAACATTTTCAATTTCAAATGTTTGACTTTTTATTATCATTTGATAATGATAAATTTAGAGAATTTTCAGATGAAAAACTAACTTTATATAGTTTGATCAACACTGATAAATTTAACAATATTATTTTGTGACATGTTTTAATTTGATAAATAATTGTATAATTAAGAGTCAAGCATTACTACTTATAGAGAAATTACTAAAACTGGTAATACAAGAATTAGTACAATTAACTTGTAGCTTAAACTTCAAGATAAGTGCAGTTACCATGTAGCTTGGGTCTCAAATATATTTGAAGTCTATCATATGTCGTAGTCAAGATAGAAAGTTCTTTATTCCATGATTTGACAACATATAGATGTTGCATGGCATTACTAATTATCAAAAATTTATATTGTTGAATAATGTTTTTATGAATGTGTAGGTTGAAAACCGAGAAAATTCTTGATCCCATGATTTAGCAACATATGGATGTTGCATGGCATTACTAATTATCAAAAAATTATATTGTTGAATCATGTTTTTATGAATATTTAAGTTAAAAATCGAGAATCAAATCAAATCAATTGACTTTTGGATGATTCGATTTTAAATACATGGTTTGGTTTGATTTTAGATAGTTGGCGAGGGTAGCTGGCACGAGCAGTTGGTGTAGATAACTGGTGTAGAAAATTTATTGTCTTTGACCAAGAATTGACTTTTCATTTAAGCAAATTTGATGATTTTTGAGATCAAGGCCTTTGTCTTTTCATTTGTGAGCCACACCTGCAAAACAGGAAGAAAGAAGATGAAGAAGGAGAGGAGGAAGAGGACGTTGCCGATGCTACTGCTTGCGCTCACTGTTATGCTCATCGTTTGCTGCCGTGCTCATGATGCCGCTGATGCTTGCCATCAATCTCCGTTGCCTCTACCATGGAGGGAAGAAGGGAGGAGGATCTAGAGACGAAGAAGAAGAAGAAGTAGGAGGAGAGAGAAAGAGGGAGGTGGGGGGAGAGTCTATTGCCACCGATCACTACCACTGTTGGTCGCTGTTCGTCGCCACTATCCAATGTTGCAGTGTTGCTGCCAACCCTTAGTCGTCGTCCACCACTGTCACTATTCATCCTCGCCGTTACTGTGATCAAGTGGATGCGGAGATCGATGTCGATGGTGGTAAGTGCCTACAGATGCCTTGTCTATATTCTTGTTAATATTATACTATTATGATGAATGTATTGGGAATTCAAAGTAGGAATCCTATTACTGTAATGTTTATTGCTATGTTTGTACTTGGGATTCCAAGTAGGGATCCTTTACCCAATGGTTGGTCACTATTGGGTTTGTGTGAGGACTCAATTCTTGTGGGTTGTGATATTTTAGTGGAATAAATATCTGAATGCAGAATTTGTGAAATATGTGTTTTGATGTGTGGTTTGTGGTTTGGTTTCTCGTGCTTTTTCAAGTTTTATTCTCATCTTGTAGTTTCTTACAGGTTGTGACCTTTAAGGGAGAGTGGTATGTGCCTAGCACCTCAGGCCAATGGTTGAGCCTTTGGCGCATCTTCGACGCATGTGGTGGCCACACGTGTCAGGACCATGTTTTCCCGTGCGACCATTGTGGCAGTGATTATAGTAGGATTTTACTTGGTGGTTCTAAGTAACTTTTGTGTGGAGTTTTCGCACGAGGTTTTGAGTAGTGTTAAGGAGCTTTGTGTGCTATTTGGAATAATGATTTTCGTGGTTTTTGACGCAAAGCTTTGTGTAGAATTTCGTGACTTTTGTCATGACCTTTCATACAGTATTTGTCATGGTGTTTTGTGGTGCTTTTGAGATGATTCTCGAAATAGTTTTTCAAATAATTTTCAAAAGGATTTGGAAAAAAAGAAATGCATAAGTTTGCAAAGGATTTTGAAAGATGGTTTTTTGTGGTTCTCTCATGCAACCAAAAGGACCGTAAGGTCGTATTGACGGACCAGAGACAATTGATACCCATAGAGGGTCAAGTGCGAGTCTGGGATTGAGGTTCCGAAGTTTTTCCATGATTTTCTTATGAAACCAAAAAGATCGTAGAGTTGTACTGACAAACCAGGGATGACTGATACCTCTAAAGAATTAGGTATGAGTCTGAGGTTGAAGTTTCTAGCTTCGTTGGCAAGGGTCAGAGGTTAGAGACCTTAGGTGATTCAGACGTAGAGACTTGGGTACTGGCAAGAGTCAAGGGTTAGAGATCTTGAGTAGTCTGGACACCAAGGATGCTGAGAGAGTGTACCTTGTGTTTGTCCTAGAGTGAACCTTTAGAGGGTTCTTAGAATAAGGACCCAGGATGGAGAACTCTTGCACGGGATGGTCCTGTCATGACAGTGTAGTGCATTTCGATGACTGCTTGATTGAAACATGGTTTTGTGTTGGTTTTAAACTTGATTTGGCATAGAGTAGCCATTCCAAGTATACATAAAGAGATTTCAAAGATGCACGTGTTTTGAAAAGAAAAGAGAAAATAGTTTTGAAAAGCATATTTTAAAGGATTTATGTTTGATAGGCAATAGTGAATTGCCTTAATGTGATTTTGTAGTATCGAGATAAGATACATGTTTTCTGAGGTTTTAGTATTGTGGCCTGGGATGCACATCTCTATAATTTCGTGCATCAAGGTTTTCAGTGGTTTTGGTTTTCTAACATCAATAGTTGAGATGCCTGTTTTAGTGGTGTGTTCTAGTGACCTTGAGTTTAGAGAGGTCGAAGCTTTGATTTTAAAGAGCTTGTTTTAAAAGATTTCCATGTTTGTATACAATAGAGTTTTCCAAGTCTTGGTGGATTGCAAGTTTTGAGCTTGTTGCTGCCGAGTGAGGGGCAACGTGTGGTTCGGGGAAGCTGAGCGTCAACAGCTCCAGCTCTAGTTTGTTGTTTTTAGTAGTTGGTAGGCATGTACTAGGAACTATTAAATGTCACTCACTTGTATTTTTATGATTTTCTTGCAAATGCAGATATAGGAGTAGCTATCAAAGTCTAGTGCATATAGTAAGAGTCACATAGTCACACACCACAAGTTTTGGATAGATTTAGCAATTATTTTTTTAGTAATTGTTTAATTTGATTTATTGCATTTAATTTAGAGTTATTTATTTAACAATAGCTCTAGGTGTGTTATGATGTTAGATTGCGATGCTTGGAGACTTTGCAAAAGTTCTCAGCATAAGCCAGAAGACATGGATGTGTATGTTTTGTTTCGTCCTTTTTTTTTTTGCAAAGAGACAACTATCCTCAAATTATATTATTGACTCAAACTGAATAGTCTTAGAAACCTCAGAGTCACAATGAATATTACATGTATGCTCTTTGACACAGTTGGCAAGTAGGCAAATACATAAGTGGCACACTCTAAGTACAAATCGAAAGGTGATCACATCAAAACTCCCTTTCAAATTCTGATAGTCCTCAATGACGGGAATGGGACTCCATCTGGGCAACTTGTTCCTATAAGTGAGGCATTGGACCACCTCCAATGCGTCCCCTTAACGACTACCAACTTCCATTTGTTAGCAATAGCCAACTTCACCCCCTTGAAAAAAGGCAAAGGACTAAACTTGGTGGGCACTAAAGGGTGGTGTCATGGTTGCAATGCATACTAGATGACCTCCTTGATGATCATGTGCCACACAATCGATGGTGTCGAAAGCCCATGTAGTTTCGACATCTACATTGATCTTGATGTACCTGGGACACGGTGGAGTCCATTAGTGCTTTGTTCTGACTTCATCATTTGCAATGATTTTGTTGAATATCAAAGATTGGGGATCCCAATAATTGGAGAACTCATAAATTGCTTTCTAGCATATAATCCTAGCCTATGCTTGTTGTCCTTGGAAGACCATGTCGCATCTTACCTTCCAGATTGCCCAAAAAATGTTGAGGTTGAGGCAGAAACTCCCTCGACCATTGACGACTCTGTTGGCGCTAAGCCTCTATAGCCAAATGTCGAATTCTTCACTACCATTCCATTGACTTTGTCCTAGAGGAGAAAGGCCCCATACCTCTTTTGCAAGGGCACACTCCAGGAAGAGGTGTACAAGAGTCTCGACACTATGTTTACAGAGTGGACAACTATCTTCTTCCAGTATGTTGTGCTTCTTTAGTTCAAAACACAAAGGAAGGGCACTCTGTAAGCAACACCAAGCAGAAACTCTAATGCGTGGTGCAACCAATAGCTTACCTCTAAGGAACTTGTGAGAATCATTGACACTTGCTAATGTAGAGACTTGGTTTGCGCCTTCATTGAGCAACTTGCAAACTGATCTAGTAGTGAACTTACCACTACTTGTTGTAGTCCACAACAACATGTCACGTGCCTCAGGTGAATGCGAGATTGGGGTATGCAAGATGGCATCGGTGGTAAAGACATAAACACTGAATGCACCTTGTTTGCGTTCCATGTTCTTTTGGATTGATTGATAAGCTCGCACACAAGACTCAGGTAAGAGACACAATCGAGCACTGCTTTAAGTTGGTGAGAGAAAGTCGGAATCCATCTTTTCATCCATATATTGACCTCCTTTCCATCTATAATGATCCAAATGCTATTGTGTCTAAGGATGTCATGGACTCTCAGAATCACCTTTCACAATCTAGATGATGTGTAACTTGCTTTTGTTGTTCATTAATCACCTCTTCGTAAATACTTGTGTTGGAGCATTTGAACCCATTTGAATTGCGGTTCAGTGAGAAACAACCATGCTTGCTTGCAGACAAGGCTTACATTTGCTACATAGGAGTTCCGAATACCCAAGCCACCCTTCTTAAGTGGGAGTTGGAAGGTTTTCCATGACTATAGGCAGTAGTGCCTCTTCTCCATCTCATAGTTCCACCAGAAGTCTCGTTGGATCCGATCCATAGTGTTACATGTTTTCTTAATGAGATGACACATACTCATGGTATAGGTAGAGATGGAGGTTAAGGTTGACTTGATAAGTGTTGTTCATCCTGCATGTGAAAGGTTCCTACCTTTCCATCCATTTAGCCTGATTGTCATTTTTGTTGCAAGTTTATTGTTGGGCTCAGTTTGATGCCTCCCTCCCATCATGTTAACTCTTAAATAAGGGTCTATTGCATGCATATCATCAACTTCCATTTAGTTCTTGAGCTCCTCCCTAACTAATTGTGAATAGCTGGTATTGAGGAAAATGGTAGATTTGGAGTAATTGACTTCTTGTTCAGGCATGGCACAAATCTTTTTCAATAAGTCCTTGATAGTGCACATTTCTCTAAGAGCGACTTCTCCAAATATGAGCTTGTCAATCACGAATAGGAGGTCGGTGATGTTGGGTCCGTACCTGGAAGTGCATGCATTATGAATGAGCTTCAAATGTTTCGCCTGATGCATCATATGTGAGAAAACTTCCATGACTAGAATAAATATGAAAGGCGAGAGAGGACATCCCTATCAAATTTCTCTTAGGGGCAAAATGCCCTTCTAAACTCCCATTAATGAGCACAGAGAAGGAGCTCGTAATAAAGCATTCCATGTAGAGATTACAAGAAGCCTCATCCATATCCATTGTTGTCAAGACATGGTTAATAAAGCTCCATTCAACTCTATAAAATGCCTTGTCCATGTCGATCTTGAGTGCAAAAGGATTTCGACCTTTGCGAGAGCTTTTCATGTAATGGAAGAGCTCTTTAAAGACGTTTACATTGTCTAAGATCTTCCTTCCAGCTATAAATTCTCCTTGGTTGGGTGAAATGAATTGTGGTAGCTAGTGCTTGAGTCTAATAGCCAAAGTCTTGGATATAAGTTTGTATAAGACACTAGACAAACTTATGGGCTAGAAAGGACCAGGAAGCTCACAAGTCTTTTGCTTGAGTATGGGTGCAATGATGATGTAGTTTAATGACTTCCACATCTTCCCATGCACGAAGAAATTTTGGACAAGCTTGGTAATGTCTTCATTAACCACATCCCAACACTTCTAGAAGAAAATGTCATGGTATCCAATTGGCCCAGACACTTTGATAGGGTGGATAGACTTCAAGGTGTAGGACATCCTTAGAAGTGGGTATGTGACATCTGGGCTTGATTATCCATTTTAATTGTAAACCATGTAATTAATTGTAATATTGTATAAATGGTTTATTAATGGATAATATCTTGTTTCTTGTGATTGTGGGGTTTTCGTTGGCTTTCTGTGCACCTGTTTATGATTTGGGACCAATGTGGAGTCCGATTTGGGAATGCACAGTCGTCTTGGTTTGCGTGTCCATTCTTTTCTCTTTTCTTCCTTTCCTTTTTTCCTCTTCTCCCTTATGAGTCGTCGTCTCCATCTTCCCCTCTCTTCTTCTTCTCACGACCCATGCCATTACAAGAGCTGCCTGTGTCTTCCTGTCCCCTCCGACGCCAGGGGTGATGCAATGCGAGGCTGACACGACGTGGGAGGAGGAGGAGATAAAGCGGGGAAGGGAAACGGAGAGAGAGCCAGCCGAGGTAGACAAAGAGGGAGAAAGAGCGACGCCAAAGCCAGAGGAGGAGAGCTCGCTTGCGAGGTCCGTTGGTGGGGAAGAGCTTCGTTAGGCGTGAGGAGCTTCATCGGGGTGCGAGGGACGTCGCTGGTGTGCCACTTACAAGTACACGACCCCCCTTTTTCTCCTCTGTCTTGCGATTGCGATTGAAATGTTAAATGCATGTAAAACGGAAATAATGCATGTAAAATCGTAGAAAATTAGTAGAATGGTTGGAAATGTATTGAATAGCATGAATATGTAGATATCATGCGGTTAGGATGAAAATTTGTAAGTTTATACGAGATTTAGGGATGCATGTCACAGTAGCCATTAATGAGCTTCATCCCTTTGTGATTTTTGTATGAATTGCATGATGAATGGATTCGTGAATGGTTTGAGGGGTTTTGAAGTAGACTCAAGAGTCTACACCCCATGATTTATTGTTATTTTGTGATGCTTGTTTGAGGGGCCCGCCGCAGGCTCCCACTTTTGGCGAATGTGTTAGCTGGAATAGGGGAGATGCCTTGGTTGCGGGCAACTCGGCATGCTGAACTGGATTTGGCATATCGAATTCCTATCAGATTAAGCCAAGATATCTGGTTTCGGTAGGCTGAAATCATCTGATTGACTGAAATAGGAAGTTTCAGCAAACAAAAAATGTTCAGTATACCGAACCAAGGATTTTCGATATACCGAAGTTTATTTTCAATCTACCGATTTTACCTTAGCCTTGATATATATAAATGTGAATATAAAATGGAAATAAAACATTTTAAATGGACAATGAGCATGTGTTAATGGTGTTTTCCTTATGTAAATGACATAGAGGAATATGGAACCCAAATAAGTGTATTTGAGAATGGTTTTGGGTTTAAAGCCCTAAAAATGAATAAAAGTGATTAAATGTATAGTTTTTGAGTAATTTTGGGTATGAAACCCAATTTATGTTTTTAAAGCATGGTTTTAAATGAATTGAGTTGGGACCTCAGTAGAGGGTCATGTGTTGCTTGGAACAAGTTCCTGCAACATACAGAATGAAGAGAAAATGGTTTTGAAAGGGAAAACTTAAAGAGTTTTGAAAATAAAACACTAATAATGTGTTGGGAAACCACGAGGGTTAGTGTCGACAATGTGGTAGGAGTATGAGACTCCAATGAAACCAATTGTCAGATACGACTATGGTTGTCGATCTTGAGACGGTGTAGGCTGAGCCTACGTAAATGGGCTTGGGTGTTCGGGTCACCGAGCTTGTGACGGTCTAGGATGGGCCTAAGAATATGAGACCTAAGTGTCTGGGTCACCGACAGTGTAGGCTGAGTCTGGGTTATTGAACCTAATTATTCGGGTCACCGATGGAACGTCAGATAAAGACGTATCTCCGTACTTATGAAATAATATTGAGGCCAGTTGGCCAAGGCAGTGTCATCCTGCACGAAGAACTTCACCGCGGTAGTGCAAAGAAGTAGGGGAAATGGTGCCCTCACCTACTGCTTGTGTGCCTGGTTACCCCTGATTAAGGTAACATCAATAAAGAAAAGTGGAAATGAATAAGAAAGTGTGGTTTTGTGAAAAAGAAAGAAATGTGGTTTGGCTAGGGTGGGACTTATGAATGGTCCTAAAATCCTAGAATAAAATAAGGATTGTGCTTTAACCAGTTACCAATCAGTATTTATGATTTTAGTTTTGAGTCCTGTGAGGCATTGTGTTTTAGGCTGGACCTGGTCGAATATGTGAATTTCTTAGGATATGAGAAAGGTTTTGAAAAGTGCAAAAAGAAAGAAAAATGGGTTTTGGAAAAAGAATGTGGTTTTAGAAACAAAATTCTAAATATTTTTAAAAAGGAAACAAAAAGATGAGTTTTGAGAAAAATAAGGTTGTGGGTACAGATTCCCAAATGATTTCAAAGGATGTTTTTAAAACTGGATTTTTAAAAGAAAATCAAGTTTTATAAATTAAAAATTGTATTTTTAGTGCCTTTGTCTGGTTTTCTCTTTTGTGTGTTTGGGGCGTGTACTGGGTGACTTAGATGTCGCTCACGCGTTCTTTGTTTGATTTTCAGGTGCAGATCGTGTACAGTCGAGTTCCGTGCCAGAGTAGGAGCTTTTAGCGACACATCGTTTTCTAGAGAAAGTGCCTTAGTTTCAGGTATTTAATTTTACTATAATTAGTATAATTTTGCTTATGATACTGTGATCATGGTAACGTGTCCGGGATCGAAGCGTTACAAGGTATCTTTTTCAACTCCACGTTGTCTCCCATTATGAGGTTGTCGTGCCACAAGGTGATGGCATGGAGAAATGGTTCAAGATTGCTACTATGAATGAGCTCCATGAAGTGGTCAATGAAAATTATTGCAATGGTTGTGGCTTTGGTTGTATAATGACTATCGTTCTTCATAATGCAACTAATATAGTTCTTCCTTCTTATATTATTTGCATAAAGGTGAAATAAATTTGTGTTCATGTCACCAGAATTAATCCAACATACCCAAGACCTTTGAAACCAATGGAGTTGTTCGACATGACAAGTATTCATCCCTATCTAGGAGAGCCTTCTCCTTATGAAGGTTGGCCATCATAGTTTAGCTCGCATTGCACCGAGTTCTTCCTTCCACTTCCTGAATTCCATTGCTTTTCATTTTCTTATCTCATACTAAAGGCTACGACACTTAGTAATAGCATTTACTTGCTTGTCCTTCCACTTTTCTACCATGAGTTGATTGAAGTAAGGAGCAAGGAGTCACATTGCTTCAAACTTAAACATCGTATTTTTATGCTTCTTTCTTCCTTAAAGGTTAAACATTATGGGATAATGTCACTTAAACATCATATTTTTGCGCGTCCTTCTTCCTTGAAGGTTGAGCATTATGGGACAAGGGTCACTCCCTATATTAGGAAGGTGGGTGATTACTACGTTGGGCAACAAGAGACACCAAAGTGAGCTAGTGGAGGCTTTGTCAATGTGCTCCCGAATGTTGAAGCCAATCTGCCTCCTATTGGATCAAGGGTACGATGGCCCATTGAAACCAAGGTCCATTAGGCCATGGTTGGAGGCGAACTAGTTGAAGTCAAAAGTCGATGCTGCTGTCACTAGAGCACCATCTTTCTTCTCATTTGCGTAAAGTATGGTATTGAAATCTTTGATACAACACCACGACCTGGGGGAGGTGGATATTTTGTTTGTAATATCATTCCAAACACCTCTCCTATCTTGTCTTTTGGGAGCACCATAGACACAAGAGAGGTTTCAACTAGTTTCACTATTGTCAACATGTGCCATTATGTAATTTGAGCTCAAGCTTTTGATAACAATGTGAATGCTATCGGACCAACAAAGCCACAATCCCTCAGCATGACCATCTATTGGTACAATAAAGTGGTTTAGAAAAGCAATGGAGGGGAGGATGGCTTGAGATTGTTCAAGAGAAGCGTGTGTTTCAAAGACAAAGAGAAGGTCAGGAGAAATGAAACAAAATAGATCTTTCAAGTGCCAAATTGAGGGAGAACTCAACAACCCATTGTCGATTGCCGCTCTTCTAATTTCCTTAGGTTTGTCATTCTTAGAGACAACTACTAAGCTCACTGTCTCGTTGTCTCTCCCCAGTTGCTTCTTTATGCCTCTAGTGTCATTCCCTGCCTGAAAGAGTTCACCATATCTTCTTTTAATACCGATACTTATTCCTATGATCGGAATAGTAACTGCATGTAGTGATGAGGAAAAGCTACACTCCTCCTTTGGCTGGGTACATACTTTTTTCTATATGCATGGCTGGGCCTACCAACTTGCACTTCTAGTGACATGGTTGTTTAGGAGTTGATGTGGCCTTCTTGGTTTTGTCGCTTATTAGTTTGGGAGTTGGTGTTCTTTTTTGAAATTTATTGCCAACTGTAGTCTTTTGCTGTGGTGGTACTATGAAGAAAGCTTTCATGTTAGTATTTGCCTTATTGAGAACTTCTTTTGGCAGGTTACAGGCTTCCCCAAGTGACTCAATCTTGTCTTCATCTTGGGATCTTTTGCTTTCCTTAGCCTCAACATTGGGTGTGTTGGTAAGAGGTGGTTTAGGCTTGTTTGTTTTGGCATGGATATGATCCTCCTTAGGTAGAGTGCCATGTAACTATATATTTCGAACCTCTATCATTAAGTAGAGGCTTGTTTGCCTTTTCCTTTTCCAAAGTCATCTTTGATGAGGATCGTTGGCTCGAACTCGTTTTCTGGCGATCTGAAGCTTTCGACCAAATGCCAGCGACCTCCTGCCTTGCTTGTCAATGCCTCCAACTTTTAACCAACGAGCTCTTGACTCTCTTGACCACTCATTGACGTATCATTTTTCTTAGAATAAACTTGTGAGAATCTAGGACACGATCTTAGTTCCCAAACAGTGTGGTTGGGAGGGCAACATGGATCCAAGAACCTCCTGGCCTCCTCTCTAAGTTCCTTTGAAGACAAGCTTTTGATGGTCACCATCACTTCATCCCAATCCTCACAGTTCTCCATTGTGTGATTCATTCTCCCACAAAACCAATAGTACCAGTTGAGACTTTCATACAAGACCTTGATTATGCGATCCTTGCCACCTAGAATGGAGAAAGGCACTTGGGTTTGGAGTAGTGTCCCAATGTGCAATCGCAGCCGCACTCGAATAAAGTTTGTGCAAACGCTAGCACCATCAACATACTTATGCTCTAAGTAGTGACCCACCTGTGTAGCCAATTACTTACTAGTGGCCAGTGTGAGATATTTTGACGGGATATCATGTAACTATATCCACATGTTGATGGAGTTGAAAGAGCATTCTTTTGGGAGTGTGTCTAGGTTACATCCTTCAAGCAAAATGGTATTGTTCATGGAAGACCACGGACCTTGAGCTACCAACATGTTGAGATCGTGTATCGACTGGAAGGTGGCAATTCTGAGCTTGTAGTTGTTGGTGATTTGGACTCCATCCATCATGTTTCATGCCTTGAGGATATTGTTCCACATATTGGCTATGCAGTACACAACTCAATGTTAACTTTAAATTGTAGGGTTCGCCTCCAATCGATACCCCCACCATTAAATTGTAGGATTTGTGTAGACATTTCGATTTTGATGTGACTCATAAATAAGCTTTCCAGATGTTGCTTTGGATGTGGCAAACCTAATCCCATTAGCCAGACCAACTCCAAGCTTACAATAGGCCCGCAACCCAATTAGAAGTCCAAACAGGTAGGGGAGAGCACCAAGGTAGAGCACCAAGGTAGAGCATCTAGCTAGCTCACTAAGTAGAAGCACAGAAATGGCGCATCTAGCTGGAGCACCAGGCTGGCACACCTACCTGGCGCACAAGGCTGGCGCGCAACCACTTCTCAGGCTGCTGGCTGCTGGCTTTCCACCTCCCATGGTTGTAACCTCCACCAACGAATATGCCTTGGAATCTTCCCGGACTCTTCGTTTACGAGGCTACTTGTATTCTTTAGGAGTTACCTTTGAGAAATCCTATATAAGGACCCCTTTAGGTAACAATTAGGAGAGGTTAGAAAACCTTGATTCAGCAATCTTGATCTAAGAGAGCATCTTGAGCAAGTCATATACTCTTTCCAGCAACCTATTCTCGTTTTCTGGAGTATTCCCTTGCATTCCAAAGCATTTTCAACCCTTTCAAAGCAACAAAGATTATCTTGGGTTCTCTATGAAGAACACCTTGGACAAGGTAGGTTCCTCTTTTCATGCTTTTATTTTTTAATCTTAGTTCTTGCATTGGATAAAGCATGCCTTAGACTTCATATATAATCTGATTTTTTGCTATGTACATGAGAGTCTTATGATAAGATTGTTTGTTTCCTATGCGAGATACTCTACATATAAACCTTTAAGATAAAAATTTACACCTTGTTATTCCCTGAGTAGTTTTCCTTTTCTATTTCTTTACACAAGGAACCATGATTCATGCACGTATATAATAGGAATTGTGCAGTAGATATGTTCTTCATGTATCCATCATATGCATATAATGGCCAAGCTCACGCACTCATTTTTTATGCTTTAGAATCTCATGCAAGTATCTTCAGCCATGAACCCATGATTTGCCATGATTAAAAACTAATGATAAAATACATTCACTTGTTAGTATTTCATCATGTTTTCTTTAATCTCTTGCCATCTGTATAAATAAATCTGGGTTAAGAGAAATCACTTATCTCTGAATCTGGACTAGATTCTGGATCAGACAGCAGTCTGATTCAAATTTTCTGAGGAGCACCAATCTGGCGCACCAGAGAGGCGCACCTCACCAGAGCACCACTCTGGCGCGCCATTCTAGTGCACCAGACTAGTCAAAGAGCAAATCACTCTCTTTTGCATCCTCATCTGTATGTTTTCCCAAATGATTTTGAATCTGATTCTTTTGACAGTGATTCTCTGATATTTTATGATTTCGCATGCATGATTTCAGCCTCAAATGATATTGTTTTCTAAGTCATTGTACACTCTGTATCTTCAGTCCATGGTTCAACATCTGGTAGGCTAATTGCACTTTGCTCCTCTATGGAGATTCTATGCATCAGCCCATGACCCTGTGACATGGCTGAACCTTGTTTTCATTTAGCATGAGTAGGATGTGGCCTTGTGTGAGACTACTAGTCCTTGAGCACAGGATCCATGAGCTTCTCATACTTGCATGTCTTTCATTTTTAAAGGATATCTTCCATTTTTTACAAGGACTTTACATTGCATAACTTTCTGGAACGCCTCTTTATGACATTGCACTGCATGGCTTTCTGGTATTTTCCTTGGCGCATCTTTCTAGCCCACATAGGAGCACCTAGGTGGCTTATCTGACTGGAGCACTAGTCTGGTGCACCTAATAGGTGCATCAGCTTGTTTTCAGTAGCACACAGCAGGTTTTCGCATGGTTTTTAGCATGATTTCTTACTTCGATCTGCTTCTAGTTTTCTCTGGTTTTCTTCCTTGATATACCAGGAAGACGCAATTCTGTTTTCAAACCTTTTGTGCATGTTAGATCATACATTGCATGTAGTAAAGCAAGGATGAAAATCACTCGATGTTGTTAGATCTTTTGATCATATCCGTGCAATATCCCTGCACCGAGGCTTGTCCCATTACACGAGTGACATTTCTGAGCACTACGACACACCCTGCACTCCATGCACCCTGTTTAGCATAAGACACCTCTCACTTAGCATGGCATGACATATTGCCCTCGGACGTACAGTAAAGGCTGAAAAGTCGACATTTCATAAGCAAATAAGAAACCTATAAAAGACCGATTTATTGGGCGCACAAGGGTGCCTAATACCTTCCTCGTACTTAACAGGGATCCTTACCCATTTCTGGTTTATGACCTGCTTTTCATTGGCTGATTTGAATGTTTTTAAATGGATTTCCTCGTCTTCCATTTTAATAGACTAGGTGGCGACTCTTGCACTTTTATTTTTATTGTTTTGCCATGACTTTGCCGATCCTCGCGCATTTGGCCTTTCGCGTCATGCCCGAGGCTGTCGCAGGCATGGTTACAGTTTACCTCCAATCGATACCCCCCACCACATCTTCAGGAGAAGTTGTAACTCCTCCTTCCATGTCATTAGATGTGGTGAGCGATGTCATCTTCATAAACAATTCATAGTCTGCTTGGTTCATGGTGTAGCAAGGCGTTGGACAAGAAAGAAAAGGAAACTAGTTGAAAGGAAGGGCACATGAGGGAAAGTAGAGGAACCTACCTAGGAAAGGGTTAGGAAGGTAAGTTCCTAGGAATTGGTGGGGGAATAGGTTCCTAGGAAGTGTGGGAATATCTAGTGTGTATGTGTTTTTTGATACAAGGTAAATTTATGGTTGAAAGGAGTCAAATATGACTTCATTATGTTTTGAAGGGAGTTGTGAAATCTACTGCATAAGGTGAACTCAACTACTTGAGTTGATTGAAGACATAATTTTGTTACTAATTAGCTAAAGCATTTTCATTTTTCTATATTTCTAAGTTTCCCTACTAGTGTATTTATACACAATTTGCATGTGAACAAATTATGCAACTAAATCACCCTTGTTTGGATCAAGGATAGTTAAAGAGGGATAACTAACCCAATGGAAGAAATGCTAGATTTTCTAGAAATGTTTCGTTCCAAAACAATTTATGAAGGGAAATTTTCATATAAATTCTAAGGAAAGGAAGGGGGGTTGTGCACCCAAAAAGTACACGAAATGATTTGATAAGAATTTTATTTATTGTGAACTATCTAAAATAATGGTGTTTGTACACTTAACTTGAAATGATTTCAAAGGAAACTCATTTCCTTTGCTTTCCAGAGTATATAAACCCCAATCATTTTCATTTCTCACCCTTCCCACATGGAATTTCATTGAAATTCCTAACTTCAATGTGACACCTCGACCTGATTAACCATTTTTGCTTATAAGCCATGTAATTAATTGTAGTATTATATAAATGGTTTATTAATAGATAATCTGTTGTTTCTTGAATGTGTGAGAGTTGGGTTGGCTTTCTGTGCACCTGTTTATGATTTGGGACCAATGTGGGGTTTAGTCTGAAGAGACACAGTCGCCTTGGATTGTGTGCCGGTCCTTTTCTCTTTTCTCTCTTTCTTTTTCTTTCTTACTCTCCCTTCACGAGCCACTCAATCCCGTCTTCTTCCTCTCCCCCTTTCCCACCCGTGCCACCAGGAGACGTTGACCCATGCCGCCCCGTCTCCACCGACGTGATGGGTGGCCGGTGGCATGCAGGAGGAGGAAGGGATAAGGAGGGGAAACTGGGAGGGCTGCAGTCGAGAGAGAGAGAGAGGAAGGGAGGTGCGCAAGCCAAAGGAGGAGAGTTCGGTGCACAGGGTTTGCCGGTGGAGGAGGCTTCGTTGGGGCTCGAGGAGGCTCACCGGAGCGCTGGAGGATCGCCGGGGTGCCATTGGAGGTACACGACTCCCCTGTCTCTCCTTGTTTCCTTTTGGTTTGAATAAGTGAGTAAAATACATGGAAATGACAAAAAATGCATGAAAAATTGTAGAAAATTAGTAGGAATGTTGGAAATGTGATTAATGATGTGAATGTGTAGAGATCATGCTAGGTTGTGTGAATTTCGTGGGTTTTTTGGTAGAAGAATGCCTTAAGTGTTTTAAGGTTTAACTCTGAGCATGTTCTCTTTGAGAATTTATATCTCCTTGTATGGTTGGTGAAATCATGAATGGTTTGAGGGGTTTTGAAGTAGACTTAAGGGTCTACACCCCATGATTTACTCGTATTTTGTGATGTGTGTTTGGAGGGTCCGCTTGAGACTCCTACCTTGGGCGATTTCCATCGCACGGAACAGAGGTGCCCTGGTTTCGGGCAATTTGGCATGCCGAATCTCTGTCAGATTAAGCCAGGATACCTGGTTTCAGCTGGCAGAAATCCTCTAGTCGATCGAATCAGGGGTTTTCGGTATATCGAAAATATTCGGTGTACCGAACCAGGGATTTTCGGTATACCTAACTTGGAATTCTGTCTACCGATTTTGCCCTGGCCCTGATATATATACAATGTGATTATAAATGGAAGGGAAGGTTATAAAATGCACATTTAGCACATGTTAATGGTGTTTTCCCTATGTAAATGACATGAAGGAGTATTGTAACACCTGTAAAATTCATTTTATAATTATTTACATTTTATGAATTTTATTTTCCTGGACAGGTGTTACTGTTCCGAGGCCCATTCTGTGGCTTTGTGCTTTTGGGCTTGAGCCTCGTGGGCTGGCTTCTTTTTGCGTGTTACTGTGCGTGGTTTGGCTCTGTGCTTGTAGGGTCCGCTTGCGTGTGGGTAGACATGGAAAACGGGTCGGGCTGGCCCAGGCCCGCCAGGCCCGAGCCCGGCAAAAAGCCCCCCGGGCCTTGCTGGGTCAGACCGACCGGCCCGCGGGGGCCCGCCGGGTAGGCCCAGTCTGGCCCGCGGGAGCTGCTCGGGCCGGGCCGGGCCGGCCCGTAGCAACGGCTACTAGCCGTTGCTACAGTAGCCGTTGCTACTGTAGCAACGGCCATATTTT
>JAMKQA010145717.1:0-24510 GCA_024699735.1 Posidonia australis | reverse complement strand
AGGGGAAGGAGAAGGAAGGAGAAGGAGAAATGAGGAGGAAAGGAAAGGAAGTGGAGGAGGAGGAGTAGCGCCACCGAAGAGGAGGGGAAAGGAAGAAGAAGGAAGGAGGAGAAAGCAACGGGTGGCGAGGAGAGGTGCAGTATGGTGCAGCTTATAAAGCCTACGCCTGGAGTAGCTGAAAACGTGCCCACCTGCGCGTCTCAGCCACCGGCACACCGCACAGCAACCAACCGCCAGCCACCGCCAACGAGGCCAACTGCCAGCCTCAACCACTAGTCCACACCCAAGCGGGCCACACAAGCACAGTGCCACAAAGCATAGTGCTAAACCATGCACAGGGACACGCAAAAAGAAGCCATCCCACGAGGCCCAAGCCCAAAAGCACAAAACCACACAATAGGCCTCGGAACAGTAACACTTGTCCAGGAAATAAAATTCACAAAATGTAAGTAATTACAAAATGAATTTTACAGGTGCTACACTTCTTCCCTCCACGTAGGTTGAAGATAATGTGATCGCCACTCTCGGTTTGCAACTAGCTGGCTCTCGTGACACCTGGGGAGATGTAGATGCTATGGGTTTAGCTACTTTAGGACAACCTCAGCTCTACCTAAAGGTTCCTGTACTAGTGAGCTTCTTCTTCTTCTTTCCATCACAAAACAAAGTCAAAATCACATGGATTAATAAGGTGTAGTAATCGATTCCAAATGAATCAAGGTTATCATAAAATAAAAAATAGGAGATACTCACCCAAGGGTTTTTTATTCCTTGAGTTGTGGCTAAATATGAAATACCTAACTATGATAATGAAGAAAAATGAAAAGCTATATGAAAAAGCTAGAAAGAAAGAACCCCCTTTTGTATGGAATGTGAAATGTCGATGTGACACAGTCGGAGCCGATAGTAGACTTAGATCTTTAAGAGATCTAGGACCTCTCTATTCACTCTTTGGGTTCTCTTTTCTTAATCTCTAAATGATTGGATATTTTCCACTCCTCTTGAATACTTTCCCCCTTTTCTTGATAATCTCTAGATAATTTCTCGATGATTTCTTCCTTATCATCAAATGGAAAGGGTGCCCACCTATTTATAGGAGAGTGGACAGGTCCTTGAATAGCAAGGGTTTCATTAATGGAAGTTGTAGTAGGGAATTTCAATCTTTGAGGTGTTGAAGTCCCAAATGAAGGTGTTCTATGTAGAATGCTAAGAAAAGATCGTTCAATATCCATAGAATGCCAGAAATCAGGTGTCCTACACCCTTCCGACATAGCTTGCCATCTTGGAGTGAATAATCATCAATTAATGGCTGAGTGAAGCTTGATTAGGCCCTAATTAAGTCCAAACAAGATTAATAGACGTTTAAGAATGGTAACAATTCAAAATTCAAACTTTGCCAATTAAGGAAAGTTGCTGACATACATGGCTTGAATCGCTAGGTGTAGAATGCCTAGAATATTGGACATTCTATGTAGAATGCCTAGTTGGAAGCGTTCTACAGTCTTAGACAGCTAACTTGCCAAATTTGGACAAAAGATCATTTGGACAGAGATTGCTAAAATCAAGGGACATTGATGATCTCTATTAAAGGTAAGAAACGACGTTGATTTCAAATGTCATCCAAAAAAGGTAGGTGTGCCAAAAAGGCAAGAAATGGGTTGTGGGATATAAAACACTAAGATTAGGGCGTTCAATGTAGAACACCCATATTGAGGTGTTCAACATTGAATGTTGCACGTTTGGCATTCTATACCTTGGAATTGTCATATAGGCCCATGAGTTGGAGAGATGCGGCTCTAAGGTGAGGGTAGGTTATGCATTGGTTCAAAGAAGATTAGGGAGCAATAAAATGGGATATCTATAGATTGTCTTCACTTGAAGGTGGTTTCGGCACGAAACGGCCTTTAAAGTATGATGATATTCCTGTGCGACACGACTTAGGATTTTTCTATGATGATCCAATGCTTGCGGCCACCAGACTGTAATAGGGAAATTGGACCGAATGAATGTATCGAGCTGGATAAGGATCCAACACTCGAGGAGTTTTATATGAGAGACACGGCCTTAGGCGTAACTCAAGAGGGTCAAATTAAAAGGCACTGCCTCAAGCATTACCTAAGGAGGTCAAGCTGAAAGGACACAGCCTCAAGCATTACCCGAAGGGGTCAAATAGAAAGAGCACTGCCTCATGTATTACTCAAGGAGTCAAATGAAAGGACATAGTCTTAGGCGCAACCCAAGGAGGTCAAACTAAAAGGACACAACCTTCAAATGAAAGGACATAGCCTTAGGCGCAACTCGAGGAGGTCAAACTGAAAGGACACAACCTTAGACGTTACCTGAGGGGGTAAAATTGGAAAGACACTACCTCAGGTAATCCCCAAGGGGGTCAAACTGAAAGGCCACTACCTCAGGCATTACTTGAGGGGGTTAAATCGAAGGATACAACCTTAGATGTTACCCAAGGGGCTCAAATTGAAAGAACACTACCTTAGGCGTTATCCGAGGAGGTCAAACTGGAAGGACATGGCCTAAGGTCTTACCCGAGAGGGTCAAACTAGAAGGACACAGCCTCAGACGTTACCTAAGGGGGCAAATGAAAGGACATAGCCTTAAACATTACCAAGGAGGTCAAATTAAAAGCACACAACCTCAAGTGTTACCTAAGGAGGTCAATTTGGAAGGACATAACCTTAGGCGTTATCCGAGGGGGTCAAGTTGGAAGGACACGACTTCAAGCATTACCCGAGGGAGTTAAATTGAAAGGACACAACCTCAGATGTTACCAAAGGAGGTCAAACTAGAAGGACATGGCCTTAGGCATTACCCAAGGGGGCAAATGAAAGGACACATCCTCAAGAGTTATTCGAGGGGGCAAATGAAAGAACATAGCTTCAAGCGTTACCTGAGGGGATTAAATTGAAGGACATGACCTCTGACGTTACCTGAGGGGGTCAAACTGAAATGACATAACCTTAGGCATTACTTGAGGGGGTCAAACTAGAAAGACACGACCTTAGGCATTATTCGAGGGGGTCAAACTGGAAGGACACGGCCTTAAGCGTTACCCAAGGGCGCAAATGAAAGGACACAACCTCAAGTGTTACCTGAGGAGGTCAAACTGAAAGGACACAACCTCAAGGTGCACATCGTGATGCGTGTTATTGTAGACACCACTATTTTGCAAGTACTTGTCAGCAGATACCTCTGGAGAGGTGTGCTACGGTCATGGTGTGCTCATCCACTCTCCTTAAAGCCCATCAAACATCCCAAGACCACCTAAACCTTAAAATCCTTATTTACCACAACCCACAAGTCCCATGTGGTCCTAAAAGATCAAGGAGCAGGCCCAAAATCTATCAGGCCAGCCCATCACTAGATCAAGCGTGATTTCAACACGTGACTACAAGGCAAGTGTTGCCAGTGGATATGCTAAGTGTATATTCTCAGTGCAAGTAAATGGCGCATTGGACGTTATCTACTGCATATTTCACTACCATTGGACCACATGGATCTAAGCATGCTCCTTAATCTCTAAGGATTATCATACCCCTATTCTAAAACCTAAATGCCAATCCAACCCCTTGATATCAATCCCAGCCTCCCATCTTGATTTTGTTAAACATCAATGGCCATTATTCAACACCAACTCCTATATAACGATCACCCCCCTCTGACGTGAGAAGGGTCTAGTCAGTTTGGTTACTTTGAGCTCTTTGGATAGTCTGCTCTCCCGTGTCTCCCTGGTGCCTAGCCTTCATCTCCAACTCTCTCACTCTTCTCTCGACCTCCCTACACTCGTACCCAATCATTCAAGCACCAACCACCCATTGCGTCCACTATCCATGAGCAACCAGAGCATTCCATGTCTGAGTGTCACTTCACCACCGTCCACTCACATCCCAGAAAGTGCGTGTGAGCACCCACTTTAGCCACAGACCATCCAACCTTCGTTGACCATGTCACAATTCGACTGCCGACAAACCAATCTAGAGGGAGCTACGTCGAGCCTAGCTGGAGCAAAACACATCCAAATCCTGCAGATAAGCTATTCATTCATTGATGTAGTTCAGTTCTTGTTTGTACTTTGCTTGTGCCTTTCTATTTTGGATTTCCATTGCTTCGTCGAAATTCTATTTTTCCCATCCGTCGCATTGCGTGCATTTGCGACGATGCTTGTGGCTTTGGGTGAGGCTTGCCAATGCTGAACTGGAACCTTGCACATTGCCATATCCACCTCATCCACTCGCCGTGATGTAGACTTGATGCTCACTAGCTTCCAATCCAATCGACCATCTCCTCCATGATGGGTGAGAATCAAGTTCACTAAGCCAAGCATGGAGAGGTCATGTCTTGTTTTTATCGATCTACATTGCATCATTGTAGCATAATCTGGTCATTTCTCCATCTCCATCACTTCACCGACCTTAGACAGAGCTCGTCGGCCTCTTCCATGGCCGAAGAATCCATTATAGGTCAGCCGAACATGAGTGAGATGGGTGGGACAATCCAGAGCACCTCATCAAGTTTTGATTGGTTCATTCTGTTCCTGATAGCATGTTTTGGCTTTACCGACGATTACTTGGCTTTTATCCCAAGAACAAGCAAAATCATGATAAAACTGCTAGGTGAAGACTCCATCATGCATGCATGCATATCCTATGGAGTCTCTAAACCGAATACCCTAAGTTAGTGCAACCTACTGAACTTGATGCTCTGATACCAAAATCTGCAACAACCTGCATCGCTACCAACACAAACATATTAACCTAAATAATTTCAACAATAATTGAATGCTAAATTATAGGAAATTAAAGGCTAATTTAAAAGTATCTAATAATCAAGAACCTGCGTGTGTAGCTATGAGATTCCGACTATATGCACAAGACTTAACAATTGCTACTTGCCTACACTTGTATCCTAAAAAACACACGTGAGTGACAAAAAAGTCACCCAATATACACCCCACAAAAACCTGAAAAACAAGACCAAGTTTTCTCTTTTAAACCATTTTTGAAATCATTTTTACCAAATCCATCAAGTCTCATGAATTGGACCCTACTGGCAAAAACGAAAAATGTTATTCTCAAAACATTTTGTCTTTTCTTTTGAAGTCACAAGCACACGAAAAACTATCTGTATAGCAAAACCAGAACTTACTGGCCGAATCTACCAAAACACGGGCCATATTAGCCAAAACCTCAACTACAGGCCACATTGGCCAAAACCACAACCACATTGAGTCATGTTGCCCGACGCCACAAGCAACCACCGAGGTGCACTGCACCACCACAGACTAGCCATCTTGTGAGGAGTGAATCCGTCCCAAAGTCCTCTCACCTGAAGAACCCTCACAAAGCCAACCTCACCTAGGAAGGCTGTCTTATCACTTAGGACGTTACCAGCAATAGGGCATGTGTAATACTCGCCTTGGCCAGCACCACCGGATCCGCCTTATTGGTGTCCTCCACACGGTACCTAGACAGTGGGAGTGTCACACCTCCACACCAGACAATATCTTGAGTCTCAATGCCTAGTGATAATCGAAGTATCATACCTCTAGGTCCAAAGTACACCTCAACTTGTGGACCTCAACCTAGGCCTCGTGAACGACAGTCAAGGAGAATCATACCTTTGGGACTCACGAATACTAGCCTACAATATCTTGGTCCTTGGCCTCAACCTGGGTAACGTGCTCAACCACCTGAGAGCGTCGTCACACTCCCTAGTCCAGACAACACGGCTTGACAACATCTTGGCCCACACATAAAACCACAGAAATCCTTTTCCAATCTAGGGCTATTTATGTGTGAGCCCACACATAAAACCATTTTCAAAATCATTTTATATCTTTTCAAAAATCTACAAAATCAACACATCAGGTTTCCACAATAGACCACCATTGATGGTCTACAATCTGCCTCAATGTAGGCAATACAAACCAGTTCGACAAAATCATCAAACTCTCATTTATAAATCAAACTTGGGCTTAGTTCGGCACACCAGACATAAAGAGTTGACCGAACCTGATTCAGAAACCCAGAATGGTAGACCGAATTCTGAATAGAAGACTGAAAATCCTTGATCCGGTAGATCAAAATTAATCGATCGATTGAACCAGTCAATTTGTCAACACCCAAGGTCTAGTTCAATAGACTGAATAAATTTGGTCGATCGAAACAGGGCCCAGTGGACCTATTTGGTAGTAAATCGACATACCAAAGTCAATTCGGCATATCTTTTTCTGCAAAAACTGAAAAATGGTCCAAGCCTTAACCTACTTGATCGCCCAAGTGGGAGTGAGGGGTGGACCCACTAAACAAAATCTACAATCCACGAAATAAATATGGGACTTAGGCACTTGAGTCTACTCTAAAATCTCACAAACAAAACCATGATCCATGCATTATAGACTGAGAAGCAAAATCACAAAGCAAGAAGGGTCAAAAAAGACCCAAACCAACCACCGCAATTAATAGGCCATTAATGCACCCAAAAATCATCATAAATTCTCATAAAATTCTAGAAACATAAATTTACCTAGGTTTCATATATTCCTAGAATTTACTATATTCATGCATTTCTACAAGAAATGTGAGAGGTGTACCTTACGACTGTTGGCAAATCTCCAATTGATCACAAGTTCTCTAGCGACCACCCCAACCTCTAGCTATTTACACGAGCACACCACACCCTGGAGACGATGAACTGGAGATCCTCTAGCTAGCCCAAGCTTCGACACTCAACGTCGCACCTCCTTCTCTCTCTTACTTACTCATGCACGGAGGTGGAAGAAGAAGGAGGGGGAATACGAGGGTGGAGGGAAGGACCGGAGAGAAGGAGGAGGAGAAAGGGAAAGTAGGGGAGAAGAGTGATGATGGAAGGGAAGTGTGCGCAGGGGAGAAGGGAACGAGGAGTGGCGGGGAAGGAGAAGAAGGTGGCATGGTGGGGAAGAAGACATGGGGAAGAAGGCACCTGACTCTCTATGACCATGCTGGCGGAGCAGACTTGGCCTGACTCTCTATGACCATGCTGGCGGAGCAGACTTGCAGCGTCATGTGTGGAAACCAAACTTGCGAACTGATAAGGTCATAGCAAAGATGGTGAATCAGAAGAAAAATACTCGACTCAAAAATACCACAAAGAAGAAAAAGAAGGATAAGGGACGAAAACAAAGTTGCCACCTAGTTTATTAGAATAAGAAGACGAGGAAAACCGAAGAAATAAAGTAAATGCAATAAAAAAAATGATGAAATATGTGCGAAATGTAGAAATCTATGCCAATGGATGCATCATTTTTGGTCATTGCGTACCAAAGAATAGGTAAGGACTTCTGTTATGCATGAGGAAGTTATTGGCACCTCTATACACCCAAAAATTGACCTTTCTTGGTTAAACGCTTGCAAAAATGGCCAATGTAGGCAAATGATGCCAAAATGATGTGCACCTTAGGGTGAGATGCAAGATGTCATGCTAGGATGCAGTAAAACATGCTTTGGAACAATACAAAAGTAAGAAAACAAATAAGAATCAGATAGAAAGATCAACAAATGCTCGGTAAACTGTCTGAACCTCCAGAAAGTCGTGCCATGTATTCGTGCAAGGGTGTAACACTAGATCTATCCACCAAAGATGTGCGCTACCACGACCTACTGGCAAATTGTGCTAGACATTTTACAGTTCAAGGACGAAGAACTTTATTGTGTAATTTAGCTCAATATAATGATGAAATAAATCGACAAAAAAATCTGATAAGCAAGAACACTATAATAGGAACACAGTGGGACAATCAAAACTTGCGGTGATCTTTTGGATCTCTCCACCCACCTAGCTCACTACAGTTTTGCCTGAACTAAGCTCTCTAGCCATGGCATAGGTTGACAAGCTCCGTCTGTGGCCATGAAGGTAAGCACGATGGAGGGGAAGTCCAAGGGATGCTGTATGAATGAGATGCTACTCTAGGGATGTGAAATATGGCCCATCTCGACACGCCTCAGTGAGCTCGATGTCTGTCCATCATGGCAGAAGCAGTCGGTACATTTGGATGCCAATGGACGTCTAGCTCTCATCATGGTGGGTAAATGGGGAATGTGGCGATGCACGTGATTCGAGTTCAACGGTCGAAGCCTCACCCAAAGCCACAGACACGTTCTCGATGCATGCCATGCAACGTCGGTGGAAAACAGAAATCCAACAGAGAAGATGATAGTAAATCCAAGAAGAAAAGTGCAGGCAAACCAAGCTTAGGTAATATACAAATTTTAGAAGCTATCCAAAAGGTTTACCTACGTAGGACAAACGTGAATTGCCTTGACTGGAGGCAAGTGTTGCTACTGTACGGAAGTGCTCGTTGATGATGAGTTTTATGCGGTCGACGATGGGAGTGGGTGCTTTGGCTTCTAGAATGGTTGACACAAAGGCTCAGGACATAGGTGGATTGGTGTGGGTGGAGGCTCAAATGGGAGTCGCATGAGTTGGACGGGATCAATGCATGCTTAGGTTCAGGTGTCGTCGAAGAATTCTGACGATGGGTGGACTGAGCTCTGGATAGTGAGGGATCTCAAGAAGCTTCAGCTAGGGAGACGAGCGTCTAGAGATTGAGAGCCAAAGAGCTCCTTATCGTTGGTGTAGATGTTATATAGGATAAGGAGCTCGATAATGGCTGTCGATGGTTAACCACTTTGGACTCAATGGTCTAGATCAAATTCAAGTGGGTTTGATTGGAATTTAGGTGTTAAAATAGGGGTACATTGGTCTATGGAGGACGTGGAACATTCCCAGATCCATGTGAGCCAATAACAGCATAGAATTCAGTGGTCCTAAATGATGGAATGTCCAATGAACTCAGTAGCGGAAATGCTCTAAATTGGGGCATATCATCGACACTTCGTGTTGGAAGTTATATATTGTGATGATAATAAATTAGAAAATAGATTTTATGTTTATATTTTCATTTAATCGTTTGTTTGAGAAAGTTTATTGTAGACAAAAAAGGATTATACTCCAAGATTGAAGATGTGATGTTGTAAGTGTATTTATGGATGAAAGTGTGTTGTATTTGAAATAGATGTAGTAGTAAAATATTTGATGTATAAGAATGATGTATGGAGAGAAAAGGAAAAAAATTGACATTCCAAAAAATTTTGGAATACTGAATCAGGAGAATGCGGTACATCATACAACACACCAAAAATAAGATAACAGTGGATGGAAACAGAAAGCAATTCGGTACTCTGAGGAATTTCGGCATATCGAATCAGGAGATTTCGGCACACCGAAGGAGTTTTCGGCATACCAAGTTGATCGTGAAAAGCATATTTTAGAGTAGAAACGACATTTCGAATTTTGAGCGGTATTCCGAACAACTAGCCGTTGCAGACCGTTGAACTAGCTGTTAGATATAGAATTGCAAGGTCCTAACACTATAAATAGGAGCTCTACAAGCCATGGAAGACATACTACATTCATACTCTTGCTATTCCTGCTTATTTTACTACTTATTGAGCAACATTCCCATCCTTACTCTACTAGCCTTGATTTGTAAGAGAGATTTTAATTGTGCTGTGTGAGTTGTAAAGGAGAAAGTGATATTGAATTGTAAAGCTACAAGGAAAAGGGGTTCTAGCTTCTCCAGGTGTGAGAAGTGGAAGGAGCCGAATACGAGTTTGTAGGACTACCAACACAAGTAAGTTCTTACTTTAAGATTAAGGAAAAATCTCAAGAAGATTCTTGAGGAGTGGACTAGGTTGGAGTTTGGCTAAATCACTATAAATAGTTGTGTTTTCATTGTCTCTCTTCATCCTTCTTTCTTGTTTTAAATATTATAGACAAATCTCCATCATATCATCATAATTAACTTTGTTGTAATTTAAATTGACTAAGTAAACATAAAAATAATTATTATTCTCTATTCACTCCCTTCTAGAGAAGCCACTCGATCCAACACTTCGTGCCAATGTCCTTCGCTGGACATACATGCTTTGAGTACCTGCCATGATGTCTTGCTCTAAATGCTTGCCTTGAAGTCGCACCTGACTCAATGATGGGTCTGACTTCCAGATTCTGGGCTTATTCCTCAATCTTTTAGGACCATATGGAGGTTATGGGCTGTGGTAAACGAGGCTTAAAGGTTTGGGTTGTTTTGGGAAAAGTGAGTGAGCTATCTGCAAATGTGGTGCATCGTTACCGCATCACACCGTATCTGGAGACTACTGGTGAGTTCCTGCAAAAAAACTAATGTGTCTATAGATGTCCCTCTCTGAGTGAGGTCAAGGATAATTGAGATTGATGTTCAGGATGGACGAGACACCCCGCTCGTGTCCATCAGAGAGAAAAGAGATGCTATTGGCAATAAATTACATCCTTGGAGAATGCACTGAGAATTGCGACTCATTACCGAGAAGTGAGTTGAAATGACAAGGTAGATGATGAGAACAAAATAAGTTGCCAGACTTATTAACCAGATAGTTGAGGTTATCAGCCTGAGAAGGGGAACAAGGCAAGATATCTCACTAGTTGGGGAAAAAGAGAGACATGTGACAGATGTCATCCATGCAGTTAGGGTTACCAACCCCAAAAACAAGGAGGATTCTGTCTGTCCGGAGTAGAAAGCCAAGAGATGGTCGAAACCTCGTTCACTTGGAGCGAAGTCAACAAAGATATCCTAGACTTCATCCATCTGGAGTGAAGACCTAAGAGAGGATAATCTAGATTTCGTCCATTTGGAACAAAGATCTAGAAGGAGAACGAACTAGACTCTATCTGTCTAGAGTAGAGACCTAGAAGAGGAAGACTTCATCTGATTAGAACGAGGTCAAAAAACAAAGAGGCAAGCTGGACTCATACCGTCCGGAGCAAAGATCCAGAAAGACAATGACTTCGTTCGATCGGAGCGAAGTCGAAAGGAGAGCTAATTGGTTTTTGACCATCGAGAACAGAGATCCAGAAAGGCAAGGACTTTGTCCGACTGGGACAAAGTCGAAATGAGAGATAACTTGACTCCGACCATCTGGAACGGAGATCTAGAAAAGGTAAGGACTTCGTCTGATTGGAGCAAAGTTGAAAGGAGAGCTAAGTGATCTCCGACCGTCTGGAATGGAAATTTAGAAGAGGCGATGACTTCATTCGACTAGAGTGAAGTCAAAAAAAGAGCTAAACTAGACTCCGACCATTTGGAACGAAGATCCAGAAAAGGCAAGGACTTTGTTTGGCTAGAGCAAAGTCGAAAGCGAAAACCTAACTGGACCCTGATTGTCTAGAACAGAGATTCAGAAAAGGTAAGGTCTCCATCCGATCAGAGTGAAGTCGAAAAGGAAACATAATTGGACCTCAATTGTCCAGAATGGAGATTTAAGAAAGGTAAGGACTTCGTCCAACTAAAGCAAAGTCGAAGAGAAAGCTAATTGAACCCTAATTGTTTGGAACAGAGATCCAATAACGGCAAGGACTTCGTCTGATAAGGGCGAAGTCGAAAAGAGAAGCTAATTGGACTCTGATTGTCTGGAATAGAGATCTAGAAAAGGCAAGGGCTTCGTCTGACCAAAGTGAAGTCGAAAAGAGAGCTAGTTGGACTCCGACTGTCTGGAACAGAGATCAAAGAAAGGCAAGGACTTTGTCCGACTGAAGTGTAGTCGAAAAGAGAAGCTAACTAGACTATGATCGTTTGGAACGGAGATGTAGGAAAGGCAAGGACTTCATCCGACTGGAGCGAACTTCAAAGAAGAGCTAACTGGACTTCGATTGTCTGTAACAGAGATCCAGAAAAGGTAAGGACTTTGTCCAACCAGAGTGTAGTCGAAAAAAGAAGCTAACTAGATTCCGAGATCTGATGTGCAATCCTGCTGCCATTAGACAAAGCATTCTGCTGATGCAAGTGCCTGATTTTTGCTGACCGGGCTAGGTGATGTTCGTATCATCTTGCATCGTCTTTAGGGAAATGGGTCACTTCCCCTGATGTTATACTTATGTTGAGTTGATCGCCCAAGGATTTGCTTGCTGCCTTGGGGTTCATCCTTGCCTGGATACTGAATTTGAAGGGGCATACTGTAGTTTTGCAGAAGAGTGGGGGCATGATCATAATTTCCCTATATTGAGGTATTCCAAATGCTTAGACAATGCTTGCCACCCTGTTTGGTGTTGACGGGGGATCTCATGTTATTGGAGAAGACGCCCAGAACTTTGCCATGTTCTGTGGCTTTCCTGGGAATATTCACAATTTTACTAGAGAAGTAGGAGTATGATTGTAATTTTCTTGATTGCATCGTTTACTATCATGGAAGGTGACTCCTTGTCAAGTATTGAGTGCATATTTTTGGATTACTGCAAAAAGTGAAGTATAAAAACTGTCCGACTTTCAAGGCATTTTTGCAATTTTCAAAAGGCTAGGGACTTGAGTGAAATTTTCATAGAGGTATTAAACTAATCTACAATATTACTGCCTTGTTGGACCTCTTTGATGAATTTGCATTGGTGAAGGTATGATGACATGTTTTGCAGTCGAAGGTGTGTTTCGATGTGTTCTTTTCATGTAGGGGGTTGGTTGCAAATTTTTTGGATAAATTGTATTTTAGCCCTTGACATGGATTTTGCGTGGGATTCCTCCTGAGATCTTGGAGATTCATTAATCAGGTGGGCCCAATTTGCTGTTTGATCTACTATGTTTGGACTTGCATGAACCAGAATCTGCATTTTGTCTGCTCCTTTATTTGTTCATCCATTTAACAAAAAAGACGGACTTTTCTTATAATTTTTCCATCTTTTTTTATTTTAATGGTCTTTGTGTCCCTTCCTCTACCTCTTGCTCTTCACCTCTTCATTCGACAGCACACTTGCAACTCTCCTTTCTCCTCCCATGCTTGCAGCTAAGGTTCTGTGGAGGTTCGTGATGGTAGCGCTCGGACGAAGAGGAGCGTCGGTGGAAGCCTACGCTAGTGGAGGGCAACGATCAGAAGCTAAGTAGGGCAGCAGAAGATAGCTGAAATGGTACTGCTCTCGTCTTGCTCTGCTTTGTTCCTACTGGTTCTCTTTTTTCCTTTTTCTTGTTTGTGTTTTTGCTCGCCATTGCTGCCATTCTTCTTTTCCAGAGCATCGGACAGCAACTGCCGTCTCAGTTGTCATCACCGGTGGCCCGCGTATGGTTGGTGGTGATGGGCACTAGTCTGACTGGCTTTGTCGACACTGGGCTTTGTCAGGCCGAAATGGCTGGAGGCTCACTTGAGGGACGCCGGAATCTGATTGCTTGGCAGTGCACTGGCAAACCTAGTGAGGGTCTGTTTAAGGGGTATCCATGTTTGGTAGTGGACTGGCCTGTTGTTCATTTTGCCGGGTTGGACAGGATGTGTACTAGTGGTTGAGTCGACTGGAAGGCAATAGGCCCATGGGTCATAATTGCATGTGCCTAGACTCCCCTATTTGGCTGCACTTTCACTGTAGCAATCAGTCAAATCTTGGAAGCAAGGAATGTTACGCTGTGTTTGATTATGCCGTTTGACTTGATTAGGATGAGACTTTGCAAAATTTTGTTGTTTAGCTATGCAATTTATTCCTATTCAAGTGTATGTTATGCCCCGCTGTGATTGAAATTTTGGTTTCCTGTCTGACCTGCACCTGTACTGTGTTACCATTTATCTTTGCAATTTGTGCCTACTCAGCTGTGATTTGTCCTTGAACAATTGCTGTGGCCTGAGAAATCTACCCCTCAACATCTTCTTTTATACCTGGTTTGATGAAGAAGAAGTCCTAGAGATTCTGTGTCCTTAATTTTGCAATCCATGTTTCTTTGTATGTATTCTGCTTGAACACAATGCCGTGGCTTAATTTTCATTTTGTGCTTTTGTAACGCCTCCATCCCTAACACGTTACGAAGATTACAATATCATAAGTAAAATTATACTTATTATAGTAATAATTAAATAACTATAATTAAGTCTTACCTCTAGGAAATGATGTACGACTAGAAGTTCTTACTTCAACATCGGAACTCGACTGCATATGACTTGCACTTGAAAACCAACCAAAGTACGTGTGAGTGACATTTAAGTCACCTAGTACGCGTTCTAAACACACAAATAACAAAATCCAATAAAAACACTAAAAATATAACTTTAATTTATAAAATTTGATTTTCTTTTGAAAATCGGTTTTAAAACATCTTTTCCTTCCCTTTAAAATCGCTTGGGAATCCATTCCCAAAACTCCATTCTCTTTTCTTTCAAAACATTCGGAAATCAGTTTTCCAAAACCATGCTCTTTTTCAAAACTTATATTTCTTTTCAATACTAGGGATTTCTTTTCAAAACTAAAACCATTTTCAAAACTCATATCTCTTTCCTTTATACACTTTTAAAACTATTCTCATATCTTGAGAAAATCGCATTCTCGACCAAGTCCAGTCTAAAATACAATGCCTCATAGGACTCAAAACCAAAATTACAAACACTGACTAGTAACTGGTTAAAACACCATTTTTATTAAATTCAAGGATTTTAGGACCAATCACAAGTCCAATCCTAGCCAAACAACATTTCTTTTCTTTTCACAAAACCACACAATTTTATTATTCATTTCAACTTTTCTTATTGATGTTACCTTGATCAAGGATAACTAGGCACACAAGCAGTAGGTGAGGACACCATTTTCCCTATCTTCCTGCACTGCTGCGGTGAAGTTCCCCGTGTGGGAGGACACCACCCCGGCTCACTGGCCTCAATTTCTTTTCATATGCACAGGGATACGTTTTTATTTGACGTCCCATCGGTGACCCGAACTAGGTTCAATAACCCAAGCTCAGCCTATACCGTTACAAACATTAGTGACCATGATTATGTCTGACAATTGATGTTTTACAACATGTCGACACCAACCCATTATTTCCACAACACATTATTAGTGTTTATTTTCAAAACTCTTAAATTATTTCCTTTCAAAACCAATTCCTTTCATTCTTTTTGTTGTAGAAAATCTATCCATGCAACACATGATCCTCTACGGGGGTCCCAACTCAATTCATGAAAAATCATACTTTACAATTATAAATTAGGGTCTCATACTCAAAATTACATAAAACCACACATTAGTCACTTTTATTCATTCTTAGGGTTTTAAATCGAAAACCATTCCTAAATTTACTTATTTGGGTTCTATATTCCTTCATGACATTCGCATGGGGAAAACACCATTAACACATGCTCATTATTCATTTAAAACTTTTTATTTCCATTTTCTATTCACATTTATATATATCAGGGCTAGGGTAAAATTGACAGACCGAAAACCAAGTTTGGTATACTGAAAATCCCTAGTTTGGTATACTGAACATTTTCAGTATATCGAAACTCCCTGTTTTGATCAATCGGGTGATTTCAGTCTACCGAAACCAGGTATTCTGGCTTAATTTGTTAGGAATTTGGTATGCCGGACCCGTGTCCAGAATACCTCCCTTGTTGCAGCCTACACATTTCGTCGGAAATGGAAGCCTCTGGCGAATCCCTCAAACAAGCATTATAAATCATGGATAATCACGGAGTGTAGACCTTTAAGTCTGGTTCAAAACTCCTCAAATCATTCACGAATCCATTTATTATGCAATCTATATGAAAATCATGAACGGGTGAAGCTCGTATGATTCTATTGTAGCATGCATACTAAAAACTTACATAATTCCACAAAAATTCATTGTGACCTTATGATTTCGACACAAACACATCATGCATCTCATTCCATACCCATCTATCATTTTTGCATGATTTATCATGTTTTATACATAATTATCATACATTTTACTCACTAAGCTAATAAGGCGGAAGGAGAAGATGGGGTCGCGTAACTCAAATGGCACTTCGACGACCTCTCTCGTGCTTCGATGAACCTCTTCTCGCCCTGGCAAAGCCTTCTCTGCCGGCGAACCATGCAGACAGGGCACTCCTCAAGTTCACGCACCACTCCTCTCCTTCTCTCTCACTTGGTTCTAGTTCCTCTTCAGCTCGCCTCCACCCCTCTATATCTCCTCCTCCTCCCCGTATCGCGTCGTCCGCCCATCGCATTGCAAGGGACAGGGAGATACGGCAGTTGTCGTGTGGTGGCACGGATTGGGGAAGAAGATGAAAAAGATGGAGATGGGGAGAGCTCGTGAGGGAGAAGAGAGAAAAATAAAGAAAGAAAAAGGAGAAAAGATAGACACGCAAATTGAGATGACTGTGCATCCTCAAATCGGACTCCACATTGATCTCAAATCACAAACACGTGCACAGGAAGCCAGCTCAATTCTCTCAATCACAAGAAACAATAGATTATCCATTAATAAATCATTTATACAATATTACAATTAATCACATGGTTTACAATTAAAATGGATAATCAGGCCCAAGTGTCACAGCTTGGAATTCCTGGTTTCTGAGTGACTTGACCAAGATAGAATGGTTTTTTATCTAACTAGGCTTGAATGAATCACTGCAAAAACACTTTGAAATCTATGTTGTTATACTTGACTGTATGACTTCGTATTTGGTTTGATTAGGATGAAACCATGCAAAGTCATGGCTAATTTTGCAATTTGTCCCTGTTTAAGTTTATTTTTGCTCCTGAATGATTAATTTCTTTATCTAACTTAGTGAAAATGGATTTTGTGATGCATTTTTGCTTTCTCTGCCATTCTGTTAATGAGAATTGACCTGTGAAAAACCATGGCTTGCTAACCTGCTCAAATGCAACTATGCATGCAATTTCTAGCAGGTTATTTGTAGCTTTAAATGTTGTTTGTTTCTTTCTGTGATTGCTTTGAAAGATTTTCGGTATTTCTTGATTACTTTGACTTGTTTTGACTATGGCTATGTAGTCACTTTGCTTTACATATTGCCACTTTGATTGGTTTAACTTTCTGTTTGCAATCTGGTTTTAGATATAGTGCACAGGTTCTCGTGCCTTAGGTGGGAGCACCTCCAACTCGAGGACTCTTAGCAGGAGTTCGATGGGCCTTGGGTCACGTGGTGCTTCTAGTTCTCAAGCTTTTGACTCTGGTCATCAAGCCCCTGTGATCCCTGAGGAGGTATGAAATGCTTTCTGTTCCCATTTGAGATACTAAACTTGTAAATGATACCTGACTGACAATTCTGGCTATGCAGGAGTTAAGAAACTTCCAGGGTCATCTGCTGGACCTGGGACACATTTGCAAGAAACTCCTATTCTGAAAAGCCAAGTATATGTTACTCCTTCAAGTTGCATTTAGTGACTTCCTATTTTTCTTTTTGATGCTAGTCGAACCATGTGGTGTCACTGAGTGCCCATGTTGGAGTAGTTTGAGAGACTTCCACTTTTCTTATGGGAGTATCTCGTCTACAGATCTCCGTTCGGTAGCTTCCTTCACATCCTGGCCATTCATGGCCATTATCAGTTTTCCACGCTCTTGTGGAGAGATGGTGCCACGAGACGCACACTTTACATTTCTCATTTGGGGAGATGACCAATTTGTCGGAGCACTGGGCCTTGCATACTGGACTATGCTTCGGGAGGGAGTTGATTACTAGAAAGGCCATGTAAGGCTTTTTTCAGGTTCTTGGCTTGCTTGGGACCCATTGTGACCATGCTGGTGGAACCCTGCATGACTCTTTGGTGTGTGGAAATACACGAAGAATTCCGATATGGTCATGGCAAAGATGATGAATCCGAGGAAGGAGACTTGACTAAGAAACACTAAAGGAGGATAAAAAGGATAAGGAAAAGGAGTCACTACCTAGTCTTTTAATGGAAAGATGAGGAAAACCAAGATACATATGAATGCAAGAAAATGATGCAAATGAATGAATACGTGTGTGCTTCGTGCCTGATAGATGCAACACTTAGCTGTTGTGGGCCAGAGAAAGGGTAAGGATTCCTGTTATACACGAGGAAGTTGTTAGGCACCCTTATGTGCTTGAAAATAGGTCTTTCTTGGCTAATCGTTTGCTATGTGTCAAAAATGCAGTGTATGCTTATCTAACCCAAAGATATATGCTTGAAATCATGCCAATGCGAATGCGAAAATCAAATGACAAAAGCATCAAGTGAAATTGCACAAAAGGAAGAAATAATGAAGAAAATAATTTGAGGGACAATGTAGGCATTGAAAATACCACTTTAACGTACACTCTTGGGCATTGAAGAAAATCATGTAAAAATCAGAAATGCTCGGAAAGAAAGTTGGCGTAAAACTACGGAAGACTTCGAACGCTCGTGAAAGTCAAAAGGTTAAAATAATCTGCATCGGGTCCATGTCGGCATTGTCATGCCTATTAGTGTACGCCCTCAGGCGATAAAGAAAACCAGTACGAAACAAAGTTTTAAAGTCAAATCAAAGGTGTGAAATGTTGCATAGAAAGCAAATTCGATTTGATATGGCAAAGCACGATATGCATGAGAATATATATATAAAATATGCAGGAAATATGCATGGAATGCATGTGTGAAGATGAATGCATGAAATGTATGCAAGTGAATACACATGTGGAATAATGAATGTAAAGTGTGAAATGTCAATGCCTGCCCTATCTTCGGTGAGCTTCACTAGCCATTCTCGCTTGTTGCTTCCATCAAGCAAAGTCGCCATTGAGCATTGCTTTGGTGACTCGCCTCCAAGACCTATCGATTGGGCTCGCTTCCCAAATCCGTCATTGAGACTCGCTTGATCGGTTTACACAGCGGATCTTTGAACTTATCTTGCTCCAAACCAAAGTAAAGATAATACCCCATGCCCAACCTAACGCTTAGATGAGTTTGATGACATATGCAAATGTGACTAAGCCTCTTACATTACTGTGCTCTAAGGAGAAGAGAGTCAGAGCCGCTTGTCGGAAAACAAACCTGACCGACGACAGCAATTTCCTCCTCACACCGAACCAAAACTCAGTGATGACACATGCCTCTTCATGTACAGATATCTTCGGTGCACAACCATAAGCATTCCCGTATGCTTAGAAGCAGGGATGACCAGATGAATCTCTTCAACCACTCATCTCATCGACATCATGATTCCGGTGGCAAGCATTCCCATAGGAGTCAATTAGGGACATCGGTGCGACGGTCTGGCATTCTGAAGGCCCAGAGAGCAAAGATTGATGCATGAGAACACGTGAGGATGCACTGATGTGGTTTTGGGTGCTCGGATACCTCCTCCCACATCTCCTCACCGATGATCTTGATTTGTTGGCGAGCCTCTTTTTGGAAAACAAATTGAGGATGCATGACAAATTGAGGATGCAGAGCAAGGACCTGACACTACTGGAAGGTCGAGGGAGTGAGGAGGAAGGGATGCGAGTGATCAGAGGTCAACAAGGATGTGAAAATGTCTCTCTCGACCTACCTCACCAGCGATCTGAGCTTCTTCGATGAGCTTGAGCTCGAAAGGCAAAAAAAGGCTTTATCGTGATGATCTAAGACTTCCTGAAGGTTGGGGGGAAGAAGGAGAAAGCGTGCAAGCCAACAAAGGCTAGGAGGGATGTGTGAATGCCTCTCTCGATCTACCTCATCGTCGACTCTGTCTTCTCCGGCGAGCTCAACTGCAAAGAGCAAATAGAGGCTCCGGTGCATAGAATTACACCTTTGGAAGGTAAAAGGGATGAAAGGGAAGATACCCAAAATGGCAAGGTAGGGAAGGAAGAGCTCGAGGATGAGGACTTACCTGTGATAAGCTCACCTCCTCAACGATGGCATCTTCTCCAACGGATGATGCTTTGTGGTGTCGGAGGTGGCCAATTTTAGTCGGGGGTGCCCGGCAGAGGTTCACTGGAGATCTAGGACCTATAGTAAGGATGTCGTTTGGCAAAGGAGGGCCTGGAATGGTCGTGTGAGTTGGCTGGAGCTGGCACGATTGGAATGTTGGAGCTAGTGAAGATGATCAGAGCAGGCTGGTGAAAGGATCGGAGCTGGCTGGCGTGCACTAGATAGCTAAGGGAGGAAAGCTCTGAACTCTGGGATCACTGTAATCACCCCCTCCCCTTCTTCACACTGTCGTCTCTTTTATAGGTGAAGTTGCTGACAACTATAACAACCCACCAACACCCCTAACAGACTTCAACAACATCCTAACCAACTAACCAACTCCCTAACGAATTAACAACTCTCCTAACAAACTAACAACCCCGAACAACCTTGCTGCCCTTCATGTGCCTCCCTTGCTGCTTGCCCGAACACCAATAGAGGTGATCGATGGTCACCTGTGCTCGTGATGAGGTAGCTGGTGGCACTAGTTCGTGGTTTAGATTATGGGATGTGGCTGCCGTGATCATGAGCTACAATGGAGGGCTTGAGCTTGGCTAGGGTTGCTACAGGGTTTCCTCGGGCATCATCTCTCTCTCTCTCTACAGCATGGGTTTTCTCCTTCTCTATACGTGCTCACCTTCTCTATGTAGCATGGACTCTAGGTACATGGGTGATGGTTTCCAGAAGCAGTTGTAGGGTGACGTGGTGATAGGCTTACAAGAGGAGATGATAATGGAGAGAAGAGGACGGGCTGTGGCTGGATCGTAGATTCTTCCTCTCTCTACTCTTCCTCACGTTACACAGGCTGTATGTGTTTAGATGATGGCTGTGGAAATGTTGGTGAGGCTGTGAGGTGAGGGAGCAATCAGAAGTGGGTGCTGTTAGGGTTGATGATGGTTGATTGTGGTGAGAAGGGCTAGAGGAATGGTTGTTGGGTTGGAGGAAGAAGGAGAAATGGGCTGAGGTGTTGTGGGCTTTCATGGGCCTAAGTGGGCCTAAAAACGATTTGCAAGTGTGGGGTTGGTAATTGGGTTTTAGGCTATTGGCTTGGTGGATTTGCATGGATTTGGATGGCCATGAGATATAACAAGGATTTAGGTTTTGGTTTAGAGTATTGATTGTTCACCAGGGTTTTAGATTAAAACAAAGGTTTGGGCTAGTTTTGTGGATAAAATTGCGTTAAGATGTCTAGTTGGCCTTGGTGAGAAATGGTTAGGTGTCCAGCAACCAAAATTCCCATCTCGGAGAAGACTACCGAACAAACTTACAAAATTGGGGTGTTTACACCCACCTACTATGAAGAGGATGGCTTTTAGCTTTACACTCGGTTGGCTACACTAGTGGGACCAGTTTTGGTCGGACCCCTCTTTGGGTTCGATGGAGGCACAGTTCGTCCTATGTCACTTTTTATTGTAGTTGATTTTTTTGATGTTCCATGATTCTTCTAGATATTGTGTGCACGCAGACTAGTTGATCTATCTGGCAAATTTGGATCGACTGGATATGTACGACTGGGGTGAAGCTAGTTACGCCCACCTGATCTGTGGTCTTGATGTTGTTGTGCAGCACGACTGGTGTTCGTATGTGGGGCTGTATCCCCTATTAACTATATGTATTCTGAACTTTTCAACTTAAGTTAAATCCTACTATTCCTTTTTATAAACTGTTATGACTATTTGTCCTATTTGTTTGGCAGTATTGGGTGATGGAGCATGTGTTTCGTGGCCATTACTTCTACCACCTCCGTCACGAGCTATTGCCTCTACCAAGCCAGTGGTGTGAGCCCGACCATAGCGTTGCCTCTGGCATATTTAGCTATGAGGCTTATAGATATTTACTAGATCTACTTAGCTAATAGGATGTAAGTTTGTGCTTTGGACTTTGATTTCAATTCAAGTAATGATTTCTTTACTAGATACTAACTCTTGTCTGTTATTGCTGTGCTTACAAGTCACACTCCGTCCTTTTGGACGTTATGAGGGGTATGACTGGGCACTCCTCAACTCTACACGGAAGACACATTTCTACCACCATTTCGCAGACGAGTTCTACATTCCAGCTCCTCCCCCTACTGATATGTAATCAAAGGCAATGTCCCATGTTGCTGCTCGACTCTCTTTTGCTGAGGTGACTGCTGCTTGGAGTCGGCATACCATCTAAGAGGTCGAATATGTAGAATACTTAGAGTAGTTTTAGCACATCGAAAAGCCACACTTGTTCGAGGAGGAGCTCAAGAAAGCCAGCATAGGATGTGGTTCGACGTTGAGTGGGCAAAGGTAAGCTGAGTAGTAATTAATTCTGTCACTTTTGTAAATGTATATGATATCTGATATGCAAACTGATTTTGCAGGGATTCAAGGACAGCTTCACTGCTTTCTATGAGGAAATGGAGCTACAGGAGGTAAGCAAAATTTCTTCTTTCTGTATATGCTTTTCTTGAACTGTGTCTAACCCAATGTACTTGAATAGGAGTTGTAGTGGAAGGCTTTGCTTGTGGTAATACATTGATGCAATCAATTTAAATTATATTATTTAAATCATGTAATGTTGTATTAAGTTGTTGTTTTTCTGTCTTCAAGGTGATGGCCAGGAGGAAGAGCTAAACCTTGCGACTAGTGAGGAGTTCTCCGTCGAGTTCAAGCTAGAGGACATGTTTGCTGATGAGGGGCCTGGAGGTGCCTCTACTACTGCTACGGGCCCCTCTCGTGTCTGGGCTACTTTTGCTTGGATTTCTCGTAGGATAGGCCGTAAGTTTGCTCGTACCACTGTTGCTACTTCACAGAGAGGCGCTGCTGACCTGGAGGAGGACAAGAGCTCGTGGGTCAGTCTTCTCTCTTTTCTTTTAAAAACTCTTATGTTGTAGTTGAACTTCTTGAATTGTATTGGATTAACTGTGTAATATGAGCAAATTTGTGTTAATTGGCTAAAATATTGTTAGAACTTGTTGTCAATGTGTTTTTGCATGTCTGGGACGTGTTTTTTTTTTCCTACAAGTGTTTGAAGGGTTTGTGCTAGTTATTCACGCTGGTTGCTTTTGCCAACATCATCTGTGAGGACCATCTGCAAGAACGACTCGTTGCCTGTACTTGCCCTTAATAGCTGCTAGATGTATCTGCTAGCAAAATCTGCTAGAATCTTATTAGAGCAACTGTCACTGGCATAGCCGGCTCTTGCGCTTGACTCCCTCCTTTTTTACCTACTCCTTCTTGCCCAGAGACGTAGCTGTAGCCCTTTCTCCTATTTGAGACCCTTTTCCTTGCTCCTCTGCTTTGTTGGGTGTGGCTTGGATCAAGAGGAAATTGCAGGGTTCTCCTCCTCTCATTGATAATGGTAAGCATAGTAACTCTGTTCTTGGTGCTTTTATGCTTTCCATCCCACTATTTCTTGTTATAATGCATTGCTTGTGTTGTAGGACTTTCCTAGTATGGTTATGCCATTGCACTGCTCAGACGTCCTCCAGGTGTGGATCGACAGGCTGACGGTTGATGATCGTGAAAAGCTTCGACTTTGGGCCATCTCTACAAAATTTTTGGATATAGCAAATGTGGAGGTTAGTTGGTATTTCCTGTGTGTTGCCATTCAGTTTTGGAAGCCTACCTTCCACGTGTTATGCTTTGGACAAGTGGAACTGACTCCCACCTTAGAGGAAGTGCAAAGAATTTGTAGCCTGTCTAAGTTTCTAGGGCCTACTATATTTATGAGGCGTGATGGTTATGATTTTGTCCTGAACTAGTTGATCAGCATTTCGACTGACGAGTACAGGCAGTGCCTTATTTGTACTAAAGGTAGTCCCCCATGCTAAGGCTGGCATACTTTGATGAGGTGTCTGAGCAGCATGTAGTTCAGGGCGATGAGCTATGGCTACAAGGCTTTGTCATTCGCTTCTTGGGGGAACTAGTCTTTAATGGCCGGATGATAGTGGCCATTGAAGTTGCTGAGATTGCCCTAGTGGTAGTGACTTGCCAGATAGATTTGGCTCCAGTTATTCTAGCAGAGACATACTAGGGTTTGGATTGATCGTTGTGTCGTTGTCGGCATTTTTATTGCTGTGGGGCTTTAGTGCAGGAAAAATATACTCTGCAATTACGGTTTTCTAAATCATTTGTCGAATACTGACCACTACTTTATCTTGCAATAGGTCTGGCTAGCTGCACACATAGGGTTAGAGGTTCTGTATCCCCAGCACTCTACTTTTGAGACTTACTACTGCAACATGCATTCTTGTACCATCCCTGTTGTCCACAAGACATACAAGAGGCTAAAGAGGATGACAAAGGACAGGGTGACTTGGTGCATCATCCCATCTGTCATGGATCCATTTGCAGTTTTCTTTAATGACAACAACATGAGGTTGATCATCTTGCCAGGGCTTACCAGGGGTGTGGAGTAGCACCCAATCCACGTGATGCGTTAGTTCGGCTATTGTCAGGATTCTTTTGTCTAAAGTCCAATGCCAGACCACTATCAACAATACCCACTTAGCTCACATGCTATGACTACAGAGATGTCCTGGTTGCCGTGTTGCTGCATTCACTCCAATAGGATTGCCATTATGAAGGGCGATGGGTACTGTAGACACTCCAATTTTGAGCTCATTTGGCAGCAGGCTCCTCCGGTTGATGCACTGGTCGGAATCACCAAAACCTTAGCTCACACAAGCCCAATTAGGTTCACACTAGCCCACATGACCTAATAAAACACTAAAATGCAGTAAAATTCACTGAAAAATAAATAAAACACTTAATCCAGCTAAAATCCACCCAAAACCCTAATAAGAACCCTAAT
>JAMKQA010145716.1:0-18121 GCA_024699735.1 Posidonia australis | reverse complement strand
CGCGAAGCCGCAGCAGCCTCCCGCACGCACTGCCTCCCGCAGCCGCGCGAACCCTCACTGCCTCCGCACGCACTGCCACCCGCACGCGCTGCCTCCCGCAGCACCCGCAGCCCCCCGCACTGCCGCGCACTCCCTTGCTCCTCCTCAGCCGTGCGAACCCACTGCGCACAGAACACAGAGAAGCAACCACAACCAACACACAACTGGATTAACTATTAATAAACCATGTACAAATAATCACAAGAAATTCCATGGTTTAAAAATAAATGGAAAAATCCAGGCACAGATGTTACAATCTTCCATTCATTTAACTTATGGACATTTTAGTGAACCTCTTGTCACAACTGAATATCTCATTTGTCATGTTATATGAAATACATGCATGACTCTTATGAGATTTGAAACATACAAAACATTGAACAAGAAATATAAACCAAGTTTTGATTTGATGAAATGCATGGAAATGGGCTTTGTTTTTGTCCTATTTGAGGAGATAATACATGTATGTTACTTATTGCATGAAAGAATTCACTCAAAATATACTCCCACGTAAATGAATATATGATAAGAGTTAGCCAAAGCAATTTTTACCTCCATGGACAATTCCATTTGTTAAATCATATGTGTCCATCATATGATTCTCAATGACAAAAAATAACAATAATAAAATATATACAAACAACAATGGACTCAAATTAATCCATTAATCAAATTCAAGACTTGTCGACTGATCAATATCATCCACTAGGCCTAATAGCCCAAGTATGTTGCATAAAATATTAATATTCAAATCACACAATTGGGTGTAAATCTTGAAAATTCATGCAAAATCTACTAAGCTCGAATAACAACCCATGAAATCTAATATATGTAGATATATTTCATAACTATATTAAACAGATGACATAAAATTCTCTTATATTCATAAAGGAATATCCTAATCTAAGTTTGGTTGGAATACAAAATAACCATGATATAATAAATATGTATGTAGCATTCGACCCATGTGCTCTTAAGAATCTCAAATAAAAATTATTTTATTTGTTGGACTCACACAAATACCTACAAAACAAGATGCATATATTTCATATATACGGACTATATGGATATATTCAAGTACAATGAATATTTGAACTATTTTTTCCATATTAAATGAAATAATGCAATGATATTTGCACTATTTTTGAAATAATATTTTGGTCATATCTATTTCTTTATTACGATGAATGATGTGATTAACACGACGTAAATGAGACATTGTTCTCGTTGAGAAATTATAAAGTACAAAATTTATTAACAATTCTTAAGAGATCTCTAGCACATATATATTGAACAAAAAAATTCACATTAAACAGAATGACATGCTTGGTGGGGCCTCACATCCTCGACATCGTGTCTCACATTAAATAATGCATCGTTTTCTTTTTCTATATAAAATAAAGTTTAACATGATCTCTTATGGGATTTCAGATACCAGTGGCTGCAAAATTCACTTTCGTGCCTATCGTGTTTGGATCCTTTGCTTTGGCAATTGTCACTCATGCGTACGAAGAAGATAACATAATAGATATGGAGCTTCAATTGTCACTGCTATCAATTACTCTCATAGGAAGATTCATTCCCATTTCCAATGTTTAATCTCCCATAAACAAATAAGGAGTTAAGGGCACCTAAGGCTAATGTTGGCATCAAACCACAAAAACCTTCTAAGTCGCCTAACAATACCCACAAAGGAAAGTTGATTCAACGTGGACCGATAAAAGAGGAAAATGAGACTTTCTTTAACTAGACATCAATTGAACGACTTCGAAGGGAAACCATAAGTGGAAACTACCAACAAGGCTATCACCAAAAATCCTTAATTCTTCACCCACATTGAGTGGCATAGCTCAAAAGGTAGGATTACATGTATTACCTTGTATGGTCAAAACTATAAGGTGTAATACTCCACCCGTTAATCCCCCAACTGAACATATTATTGGGAAATCATCCATTACATGAACAAGGAGTACAGAACATTCTAAGGTGCCATCAAGAGAAAAATTAAGGATGTACGAAGGAGCCCATCAAAGGAAAAAGACTTCAATAAATTGGATGCAATACAAGGAAAAAGGTTCTAAGGTGCTATCGAAGAAAAATCAAGAGACAAAAGACTTCTACAAAATTCAAGTTCTTCAATAAATTGGATGCGAATATACGAAGAATTTCGAAATCAACATCTCACAAAGGAAGAAAAAGATGATAGTCCCATTATTACATCATTAACCTTGCAACATCAAAGGAAGAAGGCTACGAAGTAGCCAAAATCCTTAGAGGAACAGGAGTATGCACTCCTCACCTATGGCATCTTCCCAACAAATTGAGACAATAACTATGTTTGCTTGGGATGTATACACCCAATTGGTATCACAATTGGTAATATGTTTAATAAGGACCAATATATCACTTTAACAACATTTTTGTTGATAAAGGCAAAAAAATGAACACCAATAAGTTCACTAAATGTAGAGATATTACTACTCTCCTATAGGCAAGAAGGTAAGTAGACAGATTCCACCAATATAAAATGTCAAAATATCAAGAAACAACAAGTCCATCTAGATAGGAGGCATATGAATCAATTTAATAGTGACAAAGGTGATGAATGATGAAGAACATATGTCAAATATACCTACAAGTAACCGCTTCAACATTTTTTAGGAGAGTTAAAGAAGATAAGCCCATTTTTAGGAAAAGGAACATAAAAATTGCTCCACAAGTAGAATAGGCCAAAAGAAATTATATTAAGAGAAAATATAACAAGGTAAAGCCAAAGTCCTACAATATTTTCTCTTAACAACCTTTCTTTTGGTTAATTTTGGACGTAGAAAAAATGTTTTGTTCTTTTTCCTAAGATGAGTTTGTCTTCTTCAACCCTCCTCTATGAAAGCAAATAGCAAGAAGAATAAGAAGGCAAAGATCAGAGAGTGTTTTGCAGAGCCAAGAAAAGCTTCTCGTTATATTGATATGCTCAATCACATTACATGTTTAAATAACCAATGAGCTTAACAAACACAACAACTCATAAACTGACATGGCATGCTTACAATCAACTACTTATAACAACCTAACAACCCCTAACAGACTTACAACTAATTGAGTTAACTAACTAAGCTAACACACTAACAAACCAACTAATCACTATACGTATCACCCGTCCTCAAACTGAGCGGAATGATCAACGATGCTCAGTTTGGATTTGAGAAACTAAAGTCGCTAGGGATGTAAACCTTCAATGAAGATATCAGCAACCTTCTCCCTGATAAAGTACACATCAACTTCAATGTGCTTGGTTCGACCATGGAATACAGGATTATGAGCTAAAGAGATGGCAAAGATATTATCACACCAGATGACAGAGGCTACTGGTGATGAACAGTGAAGCTCCTAAGGTAATGATGGAACCCAACACAACTCTATTGCAACTAACGTAAGGCTACGATACTCTGCTTCAGATGATCGAGCCACAATTGTTCGCTTCCTAGAGCTCCAGGAAATCAAATTAGAACCTAGGAAAATGCAGAAACCTAGTGTGGAACGATGATCAATTGAACAATCAGCCTAATCAGAGTCGCAATAGGCAGTAATTTAAGAAGAACCCAGACTAAATACCAGAGTGGAAGTGATGGTGCCTTTGAGGTATCTCAAGATTCACTTAATAGCCATCATATGCACATTAATAAGATGCTGAAGGAATTGGCAAACTTGATTTACAACAAAGGAGATATCAAGTCGGGTTAAAGTGATGTATTGTAAAGTGCCAACAATACTATGATACTGAGTTGGATCATGCATAGGTTTGCCTTCAAGTTTAGAAAGCTTTTGAACTGCTACAGGGGAAGACATAGGCTTGCAACCACTGAAATCAAATCAATCAAGAACACCCAAAATGTACTTGGATTGAGATAGGTGCGAGGACTTAAGAAGTAGGATAGAGGACCTATATCTTTCATGTGAAAGAAAAGACTTAGATATGTTATAAGCTGCTGGATAAAGTCATTATTGTTTCTCGTGAATATAATGTCATCAATATAGAGTAAAAGATATATAAGAATACCATTCTTGTAGAACACAAAAAAGGAGGGATCTGATATAATGGTTGAGAAGCCAAGCTCTTCCAACTTTGAAGAAAACTTACTATACTTGGATCTAAGTGCTTGATGCAACCCATAAATGGATTTTAACACGTTGTAAACATGATGAGGCTTATCAACATCAACATAGCCTTGTGATTGGTGCATATAAACATCCTCCTCTAGGGTACCACGTAGAAAAGCACTTTCGACATCTAATTGTCTGATCAACCAACCAATGTTTACAGTAAGAGCAAGGATAATCCTTATGATTGCATGTTTCACTATAAGACTAAACATTTCAACAAAGTCAACACTAGGCATCTGATGAAAACTCTTTACAACAAGTCTTACTTTGTGTTTGTTTAAGCTGCCATTAGAGTTTAATTTTGTCCTATACACCCACTTGCAACCAACAACATCCAACAACATTTATGGTGAATTCATATGGAACAAGCTTCCATGTCTGTTGGTTTTGAAGTGCAGAGAACTCTAAATCCATAGCATGCGTCATTGAGAAGACTTGGAAGCTTGAGTAAAGAATGTGGGTGTAGAAACAAAAGTGGAAACAAGAGAAGTAGACAACCTGTGTTTAGTGCTAAGAAAAATTTTCTTTTTCTAGATACCAGATTTAGATCTGGTTTGCATAGGGTGAAGATTAACCTAAGTGGTAATGGATGGAATAGAGGAATAGGAATCATAAGAAGTAGAAGAATTTTGAGAAGTGTAGGATGAACTAAAAGAATTGGAAGTAGAGTAGATAGGAACACTAACACTAGGAGAATGAGACTTATCAAGTAAGGAAGAAGGAACAAAAGGAGAAATAAAAGGTTGAGAAGAATTAGAGCAGTTGATAGGAGAAGAGGACTTATGGGACTGAAAATTAAAGGATGAAGTAGGAAAGAAAACCCATGAAGTAGATGCAGTTTGAGAGTTTTGCTAATTGACAACATCAATAGATGATTTGGATAACAATGGATAAGGAAATTTTTGTTTGTTGAAACGAACATTCCTTGATAAGTAAACTCTGCCAGAGGACGGGTGCCAATACTTATAACGTTTCAGATTTTGACAATAGCCAATAAAGATGCATTCTTTGCTACAAAATTGCAAGTTATTGGAGTTAAAGGGTCAAAACCATGGATAACAGCTACAACTAAATGGCCTCAACTGAAAGTAATCTAGTTGTTTATTAAATAACAATTGAAATGGAGAGAGACTGTTGTACGCTGCAATGGGAAGACGATTAATTAGATTCACAGCTGTGGTAAAGGCCTCAGGCCACATAGATAATGAAAGTTGTGATTGAGTCAACAAAGTTAAACCAATTTCAACCAAATGGCGATGCTTCATCTCTACTACACCATTTTGCTCAGGGGTATATGGACAAGGCTTTTGATGAACAATATCCTTAGTCCTAAGAAAGTTAGCAAAGAGCTTACTAGAGAATTCACCGCCATCATCAGTTCGGATAGTTTTGATAGTCAAATTGAGTTGATTTTCAAAGAGAGTGCAAAAATCCACAAAGATATGACAAAATTCAGGTTTTTGCTTAACTAGAAACATCCAGGTATATCTTGAGAAATCATCAATTATTAAAATATAGAATTTGAAACCAGTAACACTGATAATGGGAGAAGGTCTCCACGGATCGCAATGTTACAGTTGAAGTGGAGTTGTAGTTGAAGAAGTAGTTAAAAGGAAAGGAAGACGACAGCTCTATCCACTTTGACTGGAAGAACAGATAAAATCTAAAGAAGTAAAGCATAACAGGTGAAGTTGATGAAGAACTTTAGAAAGAATCTAGATGGATGGATGTCTATGTCAAACTTTAGTGAAGTCTATACTGCTGATAAAGGCTTTGGGAGAGGTTTGCTGCTACGAAGGTAATTGGATCCATGTTACCTTCAGCTGGTCCTTGATGAAGAATCTTCCTTGTGATCTTGTCCTTGATAAGAAAAACATCATCATCAAACTGAAATAAGCAACAATTATCACGAGCAAAATGTTTGACAGAAAGCAAATTAAAGGATGCTCAAGGACAATGAAAAACTTGGTTCAATGAGAAGTTACGTCCACCTACCGAGCAAGATAGGTTGCCAACATTAGAAATAAAAAGCATGTCGCCATTACCTAACTAGACTAAATCAAAACCATGATAGCGTGAAGAAATTTGGAGATTTCCAAAATCAGAGGTGATGTGGTAAGAGGCACCCGTATCAGTGTACCAAAGACTTTCACCATGAACAGCAGTCTTATTAGCAACCATGGCTACCACTTCAACAAATTGTTTGCCAATATAATTCATATTTAACCTCTGAAAACAATCAATGGCAGAATGACCAAACTTCTAACAGATTTGGCATTAAATTCTATTGTGTGGTATTGTGGTAGAACCAAGTGTCGACAGTAATGGTAGTTGTTGAGTATTTACTAGCACATTTCTGACAGTATTACCTTGTAAGCTTTTTTAGACTGATTTTGAGCAACCATAGCATGAATAGCTTTAATAAAACGCTCATCCAGCAAGTACAATTCTTCAGCAATCAAAAGAGAGTAAAGTTCATCAAACATTGCAGAAGTTGACCATGCTCGTAATGAAGAGGCAAACAAGCGATACTCAAAGGATAACCCATTGAGAATGCATACTTGCAGATCATCATTTGAAATTGATGCATTGGTTGCAATAAGCTAATCGGTTATAGATTTGAATTGTTGCAAGTATTCCCTCATATATAAGGATCCTCTCCGGATAGTATGTAATTGTTTACGCAGAGAAAGAACATACGCAGATGTTATGTTACCAAAACGTTTAGCCAATTTATCCCAAGCTTCCTTAGCAGATGTAGTGCCAATAATATAGGGAAGTGTTGAGACAGATAAAGTAGCATTGATCCAAGACAAGAGAGCTTGATCAATAGGATACCAGTGACTGTACTCCAACGAGCCATGAGAAGAAGAAGATGTAGAGCCATCAATATGCGACATCAGATTCTGTCCTCGAAGAATTGGCTCAAACAAGGATCACTACAACAAGTAATTGGTGCTATCAAGCTTGATCAAAATCAAGCCAACGATATTATTGACAACAATCGAAGACGCACCAGTAGAAGAAGCATCAGGCACAGTAAGGTGGTCGGAAGCACCAGTTGCAGGCTTGCAGCTCCGATGCACGATGAGGAAGACTTCATAGCCACAGGTCCTGGTCAGATGCAATGATGCAGGAAGGCAAATGATACCATGAAAGCAAATAGCAAGAAGAAGAATAAGGTAAAGATCAGAGAGTGTTTTGCAGAGTCAAGAAAAGCTTCTCATTATATTGATCTGCTTAGTCACATTACACGTTTATATAACCAATGAGCTTAACAAACACAATAGCTCATCAGCTGACTTGGCATGCTGTACCAACTACTTATAACAACCTAACAACCTCTAACAAACTTACAACTAACTGAGTTAACTAACTGAGCTAACACACTGACAAACCAACTAATCACCACACGTATCACTCCGAATGTTGAAACGATTGCTTGTATGTATATTCAACATACATTCTTCATCAATCACTTCAAGATCGTCATCTATCAAATTAATTTACATGCCTTCTATCAAGACAAACTTACCGTTTCTTGATATTTTAACATATTTTATTGCTGAAATATATTCACCTACCTTCTCTCTTATAGAAGTCTAGTAATGACTTTGCATTCGAAGAACTTGTTGGAATTCATTTTTATTACCTTTATCAACAAAAATGTTGATAGTGATATATTGCTCCCTACTAAACATATTGCTTATTGTAATACTAGTCAAATGTATACGTCCTAAGTAGACATAGTTATTGTCTTTATTTGATAGAGAGATGCTATAGGTGATAAATGCGCACTCCCTCTCCTCTAAGGATTTTGGCTGCTTCCTAGCCTTCTTTCTTTGATGTTGCAAGGTTGATGGTGCATTATAGGACCATCATATTTTTCCACATTTAAGAGATGCTGACTATGAAATTCTTTGTACCTTCGTATCAAATTTGTTAAAAAGCTCAAATCTTGTATGAGTCTTTTCTCTCTCTTGATTTTTCTTAGATACTCAATACAATGTTGTTCATACTTTTTTTTGCATGGATAACACATCAAATATAGTTTCATCTTTTACTTTGATCGATGACACCTTAGAATGTCATGTATTCCTTGTTTATACGTTGGATGATTCCCCAGTGACATGTTCACTTAGGGACTTAATGAGTTGAGTATTACAACTCTCAATTTTGACTGTAAGAGGTAATAGATGTAATTCCACATTTTGAGTTGTGTTACTCGATATAGGTGGAGAATTGAGGATTTTTAGTGATGGTCTCATTGGTTTTTTCTCTTTCCTAATGATTTCTCTTCAAAACCATTTAGTTGGGGTCATGTTAGAGGAAATCTCACTTTCCTCCTTCATGAGCTCATGTCAAATCAACTTCCCTTTGTGAGTATTGTTAAGCAACTTGGAAAGTTTTTGTAGTCTAAGACAACATTAAGCTTAGGTGTCATTTACTTTTATCTCCGTTTATAGGAGATTGAGCCTTATAAACGAGAATTAATCTTCCCACGAAAGTTGGAGTAGTGAGTAGCAATGCAACTAAAGCTATACATCTATTATGTAGTCTTTTTCATATGTATGGGTAATAATTGCCAAAGTAAAGGATCCAAACACGATAAGTATGATGAAAGTGAATTTCACAATCATTAGTACCTAAAATCCCACGAAAGGACATGTTAAACTTCATTTAATATATAAAATGGAAAACATGTATTATTTAATGCAAGACATGATCTTAGGATGAAAGGCCCCACCAAATTCTGTTTTAAAGTGGATTTTTTTTTATTCAATATATATGTGTTAAGAGTCTCCCAAAAATTGTCAATAAATTTCGTATCTAGAAAAATGCCTCATTTACTTTGTGTTTATCTCATCATTCATCATAATAAAGAAATAGAATAAATACAAATAAATATGTTCAAAATATTATTTCATTGATATGAAAAAATAGTACATATATTCATTGCACTCAATTATACAAGACATGTGAGTGAGTGCATGTGTGCGTATACACATCTTGTATCATGTGTATTTGTATAACTCCAACAAATAAAAATATTTTTTCACTTGAGATTCTATGGAACAGATGGGTGACATACCATACACATATTTATTGTATCATGTTCATTTAGTTATTCCAATGAGACCTTGATAAGGAAATTCATTTATGAATTTAAGAGGATTTTATGTCATATGTTTAATATGTCAGAATTCATGGGCTGTTACAAGGGCTTAGTAGACCTTGCACGAATTTAAGATTTATACCTATTGTATGGTTTGAATCTGGTTATTTTATGTAATATACATGGGTTGTTAAGCCTAGTGGACTATTATAATTTATTATTATTATTTGTACACACTTTTTTTTATATAATTTATTATTATTATTATTATTATTATCATCATCATCATCATCATCATTATTATTATTATTATTATTTGGTCAATCAAAATCATGTGATGAACTCATATGGTTTAACAAATGGAATGACTCAAGGAAGTCTAAATTGCATTGCCTAACTTTCATTATATATTCATTCACGTGGGAGTATATTTTAAGTGAATTGTTTCATGTAAAGAGTAACATGCACATATGCAGTGAGCAACATGCATGCATTATCTTCTCAAATATGACAAAAATGAATATGATCCATGTACATTTGGTCAAATCAAAATTTGGTTTATATTTCTTATTCAATGTTTTGCATGTCAAATCATGTAAAAGTCATGCAAGTTTTTCATGTAAGATATCCAACCATGTTGGGGGTTCCCTCTAATGTCTGTGTGCTAAGTGAGTAAAATCTTCCAATTATAAACAGATTCTCTCAACAAGTTCATGAAAAACAAACAAAATATCCAACCATAAAGGCCAATTCTCCAAATGTTGCTGTCGCGACAGCGAGTGGAAGAATCATGTCATGATGGTGGCTTTCCCAATAAGCCTTTTTAAAGGACAAATGAAATATCAAACCGTAAAGATGTGTTCTCCTGAGGTTTGACATTGGTGTTGATATGTGCACATTGGACAAGTGGATTCCCTCTTCGCAATGATGGATCTTGTTTGAAATCGAGATGGTGAAGAAAATTTCGAAGCTTTCAAGAAGATGTTAGCAACACGACAGTGTACAACAACGACTACGATAATGACGACAACGACGACTACATGGAACAAGGGAGACTTTTGTATTTCTCTCCCTATCTCTCTCACTTGATGTTTGTGTCTGTCTTCTTTCTCTTCTCTTTCACTTTGGATTGCAGTTATGTGTTGCCTTTCAATATGCATCGATCACTTCTCTCTCAATTTTCTTATATGAGTTGTGCAAGTGTATTCATTTTTATAGACATCAGTGAGAAGCATCCACTGTTTAGTTGTGATCTTTGCACTCACCCACATTGCTCACCACTTTCTATTGTGCAAAAAAGGCATTGATCATTTTATTTTATTTCATTTCATTTGGTCAACACTTGCAGCCAAATTCTGGCTTGGATGATCATTTTATTTCAATTTATGGTTCACACATGCACATGGGAATGATAATGAGATAATTCCATGGCACATGTCTCAAGCAAATAATTCTTTAACACATGGCACATTTTAACCTTTCATGTCTGATTGCCAATGCCAATTTGTACACATCAATGAAGGTCATGACCAATCCTACTTTTTCTTATCCTTACCAAACAAGCCAATGGTTGGATGAATACTATTGGGATTAATGAAAATAATGAATCGTGTTATTAATAATCATTATTGTTACATATGTATAGGGTTTACCCCTTATATGGATATTCATATAACATATACCCATACAAGAAATAACTATAATAACATATTGTTAACAATTCCCATTAAGCTAGAATATAGATATTAATCATGCCCAGCTTGTTACATAAAGATTTAAAAACCCCAACACTCATTCCTTTAGTGAAAATATCTATTAACTCTGACAAAAAAGACTTAAAACAGACCATGTTTTAAGCTATTTGAGCCATGGAATGGTACTCTACTTTTAAACTGGACCTCGATAAAATATTTTACTTTTTGCTTCACTAGGTTACAAGATTTCTGCCTACATAGGTACAATAACCTAATATAGATTTTCTATCACCCCTATCTTTTGCATAACCAGAATCAGAATATGCCTTAACATCTAAGTGGCCATACTTCTTATAAATTAGCCATCGTCTTGGTGTGTCTTTAATGTATACAAGTACACATAAGACACATTACCAATGTATCTCTTTGGGTTCATATATGAATTGATTGAGAAGTCCAACTACATATAAGATATCTAGACATGTTACTATTAAATAGATTAGCTTCATAATCAATTGTCTATATTTGTTAGCATCCTCATATACGCCTGTAAAACCAATCCAGAAGGCTGGTGTCTGATCAATAGGAGTACTTCCTAGTTGGCATCTTATGAGACTTGACTCTTAGAAAAGATCAAATACATATTTTCTTTGAGACAGTACCATCTTCTCTTCGGCATAAACAAATTCAATTCCTAGAAAATACTTAGGATGTCTCACATCCTTTGTAGTGAAATACTACTGCAAATATTATTTTGTTTCCTGATGCCTATAGTATCACTTCCTATATGAATGATATCATCACGATATACTACCAACAACACACAACCATTGGTGTTTTTCTTAATGAACACCAAATGGTCTACAACACATTTTGTAAAGTCAAAATACGTCACCACTCTGTTAAATTTGTCAAACTATGCACTTGGACTCTACTTGAGGCCATATATGGTCTTTTAAGAAGGCACTCACTATTCTATCCTTGGACAACATATCCTAGAGATTACTCTATGTAAACCTGTTCTACCAAATTATTATACAGGAAGGCATTCTTCACCTCAAGTTAGTGTAAGTCTCATGAGTTATTGATAGTAGCAAACAAGACCATTTGTATGAAATTAAACTAAGCCGCTAAAGAAAAGATCTCTTCATAGTCAATGCCATATGACTACATAAAGTCGTAGGCCACTAATTGTACTTTGTATCTATCTACTAAATCATCAGGCTTGTACTTGATAGTGAATATCCATTGACAATTAACTATACTAGTTCCTTCAAACCAAGTAAATAAATCCTATATATCATGAGTGACTAATACTTGCATCTCCTCATCTATAGTTGCCTTCTAATGTAGTAGAAGCAACACTTCTTGATAGTTCTTTGGTATAGACTCTGAAGATATGGTTAAGGTAAATTGATAAAAAGATGGATGAAAGAAATCATATATAACAAAATTAGAAATAAGATGGATAATGAAAAACCAAATACCTTAGTGTAAAACAATGGATATATCAAGGCTCTGTGGTGGAAGATCTATAAAGGAAAGTGATGGCTCAATCTAAGTTGGTGGATGCATGTTTCATCTTCAATGATATACCTGTAATGGAAAAGGCATATTTCCCTACAAAGGTCACCGCTAAGCACCCTTTATATCCATAATCTCAATAGAAAAAGTAGTAGTAAGAGTAGTAGGTGGATCCGTAAAATCAAAGTAGGATTTAGACTCCCAAAAACATCAGTTAATACAAAGTAACGACAACTCAAAAGATGATAGCACCAGTCTCTCATTTGAATTCTTGAATACCTTACAAATATACACCTAAGGGACCGAGAAGCTAACTTATCAAGTCCTAGACTTAGATCTTGAACATATGCAATACACCCAAAAACCTTTGGTAGAAGACAAAATAGTTCCTTATCAGAACACAAACGTCTAAAAGGAATTTCACCGTAAAAAGGTGTAGAAGGTATTCTATTGATGAGATGGACAACAATGAGCACAACATCGAAAGATTTGGTAACGTTCATCTACAACAAAATGATATGGATGACGTCAAGTATGTGTCGATGTTTGTGTTCTATCACCCCATTTTGTTGAGGAGTATGTGCACATGAAGTCTGATGAAGAATCTCCAATAAGGCACAATAATTTTGGACATATATTTGAACAAACTCAAGAACATTGTAAGTCCGAAAAAACTTTTAAGTAGTGTAGAAACAATTTATTATTTTAGTAAAAAAAAAATTTGATAATGCCTAATACATGATGTCTGTCCTTAAGAAAATACACCCAAAATACACAAGAACACTCATCTACGAAAACAACATAATATCGATAACCAGACAAACTACGAGTAGGAGATGTCACAATGAACCAAATCAAAGGAACTCTAACTACTAAACAACCTAAAACACCTATAGGTAATACGATTGTGCTTACCTAAATGACACGACTCACAAATGAAAGACTCAACTGTGATCTAAGGAAAAGTTTGTTGAAGATTGCGATGCGACAAGTAATCAAGATGACAATGCTATAACAACAAAGACTCAGCAGGTAGATGCAATAGACACTAGATATATCATCCTAAACCAGCATGTATACAGCGCAACCATACTCATGGTCCAAACCAATTCTCCTCTTCGTTTGCAAATACTGAAAAGTACAATGACATGGAAAGAAGGTTACAGAACAATAAAGTTATCAAGTAATAGCACTAATGGAGAGTAAATTCATTAGAAAATTAGACACATAAAATACTTTATCAAGAGTGATATGAGAAGTAGCATAAACCACACCTTCCTTAAAAGACATAACAATGATGACCATTGGTAATGAAAACATATTTAATATTAGATAAGTACAAAAGTCATGTAAAAAGGTTTTGAATACCTAACATATATGAGAAAGTCCTAGAGTCGATAATCCAAGAACTATCATTAGGAACTAACAAGACGATCATACTTGAAGAAGATGCATAGACAGTAGTAGCAACGGATTGATTGTCTTGGAGTTAAAGAAACCTATCATAATTAGTTAGGAAATAGTCACTGTCAGAGTGAATAAATCATCCAAAAATGCCTTCATCACATGTCTAGCCAAGGAAGATCTACCAAACTTGCTCCAGCTGTTATCTGATAGATGATTGGTACGACTGCAGTGATCACACCGACGAGGCTCACATCCCCCTGCTGATGATCTACCATGACCACGGTCATTACGACCATGTCCTTTGGTAACGGTAACTAATGTCGATTGACCAGGGGTAGCAGTCGAGATCTGCAGGACAAAAGAGAAAATGGACAAAAGAGATGGAAGAAACTCTACGCCATGAATCCAACCATGAATTTGAAACGCCAATGTAGGATTAAGTCCTGCCAAGAAAATATCCACAACTAACTCCTCTTTATATTGTTACATCTTTGAAGATGTTTGCTACAAAGGATTGGTAGATTTCTAACTCATTTAATAAAGACTAAGAAAGTTGTTAAGACTCCTGAACAAAACCCACTCCCTGACAATGGATAAAAAGTTGCTCACTTATCTCACATATCCAAGCAATATTCTTCTCATGTCCATAAATATTGTACAGAGTCTACCAAATCTTCCTGACTAGTCATAACATCACCACACCTCTAGAAATATACTCATCTATATTATTCACAAGCCATGATATGACGACACAATCATCTACAAGCTAATCCTCATGTGACGTCCTTTACATCAAGAGGATCAGTAAGATGGCAAATCTTCCGATGTGCACCTAAGAAAGTCTCAAACGCCTATGACCTCAGATGGAAATTCTTCCCATTAAACTTTATGGATGTATCTGAGAGATTTTTCAACCATGTCACACAAGAAGTAGCCATAATAAGAGGAGTTACAATTTGATTTTGCCAAAAAAGAGTCCAAAAAATGCATGTATACTGTTGTAATCTTTGAAAACAACACAAATCAACAGTAAGAACATGTTGCTAAGGCAAAGTTATGTTACTTAAGGCACAACTAGGGCACATGAATAATCCTAAATGCAAAAACATAGAACAGGAAGAAGAAATGGCTTATATCATATCATAACAACCAATGGTCCGACTGCACACGCCGTCGGTTGCAATAGGAGAGGCTCCTAAGGCTAGTGGAACCCCTAGGAGATGTCGTCAGAGTGAAGCCAGCGAGTTGGAGGAGGCTGAGGTGGTGATGGATGCATGGAAGGGGGCTACTGGGTCGACAACAGTGGGTACGGTGGCCAAATCCGCGTAGAAAAGGTGTTGTTGTGGTTGAATCTGTTGCTGGTCGGCGACTATGGTGGGGAGAAAAAACGAGTGGGTGACAGTTGCATTAGGTATTCCTAGACTCTGGTACATGTTAGGATTAGGGAAAATAATGAATCACATTATTGACAATCATTGTTGTTATATATATATAGGGTTTACTCCTAGTACAGATATCCACATAACATATACCTATATAAAAAATAACCATAACTCTAATAACATATTGCTAACAAATACCAATAAGTTTGGATCTTTTACATCCTATGGCCCAAATTAATTCCAGTGGATATGGATTCCAAGACTTAGTCAATTGTTGATCAATGTGTCATGTACTTCATGAGGACTAAAGAATAGGCCATGTATAAAGTGTACTGCATTGTGTCAATCTAGCATTAATTGATCTTGGGGTATTTTTCGTTTCACCCCTTATGAATCCATTTTTTTTTTGTATCAACAATCCACTATTATCTTCCAACAGCATTAGAACTACATCAAAACTTATTTTAAAGCCATACAAAAACAGCAGCAATTATCAGCCAGGTGAGTGTTACTTCGGAACTTTACACCAATCATGACTTAGACTGAAGACAAAACATTCATAACCACTTGAATTACTCACAAAAATCATCCTATTAAAAATGATAGGTTTCAAGATATGAAAATAATTAGAAAAAATGTGGCTAATAATAAATTTGGAGCCACAAAATTTGTCTTAGTTTGACCTTATCTCAGCTTAAAGTCTCGTGCTTATCAACATATCTCTGCCTATCTTTTGACCTCTAAAGTTTACACCCATGCAAATAGAAGTCACTCAGTTACATCCTTTCAACAAAATTTTTCTTAATGGAAGATAACATTTGTAATTGTGACATTTGGACCTGATTATCCATTTTTATTATAAGCCATGTAATTATTTGTAATATTGCTGAAATGATTTATTAATGGATAATCTGTTGTTTCTTGGTTGTGTGAGATGGTGGTTGGTTTTCTGTACACCTGTTTGTGATTTGGGACCAATATAGGGTCCGACTGGAGGGTGCACAGTCGTCTCGATTTGCATGCCTGTTTTTTCTTCCTTTCTTTTCCTTCTTTTTCTCATTCCTTTCCTTCCTCTCACGAGCCACATACTTTTCCCCCGTTCCCTTCCCTTCCCCAACCCGTGCCACCAGCGACACCGGTCCGTGCCTCGCCGTCTCCTCCGATGCGATGGGCGGTCGATGCGATGTTGGTGGAGAGAAGGATAAATGGACGTCGCGGCATGCAGAAAGAGGAATGGGTGACAGAGAGAGGAGGAGAGGGAGAGGATTGGTGCGTAACCAAGGAGGTGGTGAGCCGCTCATGTGTTCCGCCTGCAGAGGAGGCTTCGCCGGGGCACGAGGAGGTTTACCGGAGAGTAGGGAAGGTCGCCGGGGGCTATGCCAGGTACGCGACCCCTTCCCTTTCCTCCGTCTGGTGTTTTGTTAATAGTAGGTTAATTACATGAAAATCAAGATAATGCATGGAAAAATTGTAGAAAAATCATAGAATGAATGGAAATGTGATGTATAGCATGAGAATGTAGAGATGATGCGGTTAGGATTCATGTTTGGAGGAAAAATGTGATTTTGAGGTTGAAGACTACAGTAGCCATTCTTGAACCCTTTCCCCTTGTGATTTTCGTATGAGTTGTGTAATTGATGAAATCATGAATGGTTTGGGGGTTTTTGAAGTAAACTTGAGGGTCTACACCCTATGATTTTATGGAAATTTATGAGACATGTTTGGAGGGTCCGATCAGGACTCCCACTTGGGGCGATGTTTCACTGCCTAAACAGGAGTGTGCCCTGTCTACAAAGAATTCGGTATACCGAAAAAGAAAATTTCGGTATACCGAATTGAAAATTCGGTATGTCGTTTTTGCCCTGTTTTTGAGAAGTTAAAATGTGAATTTTAATAAATGTTAAATGGTTGTAATGGTATGATGAGTTTATGTGAATGATGTTTGTCCCGTGTAACAACATGGAGGCATGTGGAACCCCAAACAAATGGATTTAGGTGTGGTTTTGGGTCTTGACCCTATAAACGAATGAAAAAGATGATTTTGTGTGGTTTTGGGCATAAGACCCAATTTATGGTTTTAAATGTGGTTTTAATGACTTGAGTTGGGACCCCAGTGGAGGGTCAAGTGTTGCAAGGAAACAGAGTCCTGCAACGAAAAGAATGAAATGAAAAATGGTATTTGAAAAATTGGAAAGAGTTTTGAAATGGAACACTAATAATGTGTTATGAACAAGACTGTGGTTTCCGAGCTTGAGATGGTGTAGGCTGAGCCTGGGCCTTTGAGCCTAGTTGTTCGGATCACCGCCGGTGTAGGCTGAGCCTGGGTAGTTGTACCTAGTTGTTCGGGTCACCAAGCTCGTAGCGGTGTAGACTGAGCCTGAGCTTTTAAGCCTAGTTGTTCAGGTCACCGACTGTGTAGGCTGAGCCTGGGTCATTGGACCTAGTTGTTCGGGCCACCAACTGAGGCGTCAGACAGAGACGTATCCCCGTACGGTTGACTGAGACGATGACATCCCGCACGGGGAATCTCATCGCAGCAGTACAGGAAGATAGGGGAAGGATGTTCTCGCCTACTACTTGTGTGCCTGGTTACCCCTGATCAAGGTAACTGTAGACACCCCGATTTTGAGGTCATTTGGCAACAGACTCCTTCGGTTGATGCTCTGGTCGCGACCACCAAAACCCTAGTCCACGTAGGTTCCAATCAGACCCACACTAACCCACATGACCCAATAAAACACTAAAACCCATTAAAATTCACTGAAAAGCAAATAAAACACTTAATCCAGCTAAAATCC
>JAMKQA010145715.1:0-18045 GCA_024699735.1 Posidonia australis | reverse complement strand
TCTAACCTATCATTATGTCTAATTTATTTTTATTTTTGATATATATTATTTTTATTTCATATATACTAAATAACTTAAAATATATAATTATATGAAAATATTGTTAATTGTTTGATTAATTATGTAATGTGTATATCGCCATATCCATTTTTATATCCGACTTTATCCGTATCTGATTCCCTTCTTTCTGTTTTGTATCCGCATTCGTTTTTTAAGGATATAGATATGTAATTTCCCTATCTGTATGATATCCGTATCCACATTTCGAAAACGGATACAGATATGGTAACACCCATATCAGTACCGTATCTGATCCATTTACACCCCTACATGGGGTAAAGGGGATAATATTTTAATAAATCATCATAAAATCAATAAGATATATATATATGTGTGTGTGTGTGCGTGTAGGCAAATTTTCTAGTAAAGTCCGACCTTAATTAACATAAGGTCCTAAATATAAACGGTAGGATTTGGATCTTACAAATATAATTTAACAAATTAATTTGGTTTTCAATATAATAATTGGATTCTTTCCCACGTTTTCAGCAACAAATGTGGGAGGTAGGTCACTGTTTTTGTTTTCGTAAATCATTTAATTTAATTGTGTTTGAATTACGGTATTTAGATATGACAGTTTTTTAAGTGACTTGTCTAGTAGTTTTTTAACGTCTTCTCTCCTTCATCACCCAAATACAAATTGCCATATTTTCTCTGAACTCGTCGCTAACAGTAAACAAGCAGAATTATCATTTGTGATCATCGAATTCCTCGTCGACGGTAAACATGCAGATATCTCAATTGTGAGTATCGAAGTCGTCCCTAGAGGTAAGTACTCGGAATTCTTATCTCAAAAAAACTTGAAAAATCTTGTTATGATAATTATGCTTGTTAATAGGTAGGTTAAATTAATATTGATCCTACATTCCTTTCATGATATATTCTGAATCAACATATCCTCGAGATCTTGCAGTTACCGGTGGTAAAGAAAAGTATTCATTTCATGAGGAGGTATGTTTGCAGTTTGTTTTTTGACATGCATGTCTTTTCTTCATCCTGGATTTTTTTTTTATTGTTGATACGTTTTATTAAGTGTAGCAACCTTAGTTAGTTTAAATGATTTGTAATGTTGTTTGGGTTTTGGTTCATACTTGAAAAATCAATGATTTAAGTAAACATATAGTATGTAATTTGGTTAAATACTGTAATTTCATTAATTAAAGATTGATTAACTTAATAATATAAAATGTTAGTAATAAAATATTCTTTTAAAGTAGTTTGAATAAATACTACTAAAAATATAAACACACAATCTATTAATATCAGAAGTAAATTATTTCATACAAAGTTCTAAAATGTGTTAAAGAAGTTTCATATCAATATTGAATGATCAAGTTTGCAAGTTTCGGTATATGTTGATAGTATAGTTTCATTTTCAATAATAATGACTTTATTTGAATGTTCTCGTATTTTTCTTATATGAAAAAATACTCAAATAGAATAAACTAATTTAATGTTGTTTATTATGTTATTATATAGGATGGATAATATTGAAATAAATATTGTTACAGTTGATGAGATATTAATTAGAAATAAAAGTTTACCTAACAATACTCTTGATATTCATCACGATAATGAAAAACCTTATGTTGATCAGACATTTGAATACCGAAAAAATGTGAAACAATTTTATTTGTCTTATAGTGATCGAATTAGTTTCTCTATTCATTCTCGTACCATTAAGTTTCGATTACATAAGAATACTAAGGAGAAGATTTGTTCACAAAAGTTAAATGTTTATTTAAAAGAGGGATTTTACAAAAATGATGAGGGAGATAATGACAAAATTATAGTTAAGCGTAAAAGAAAAATTACTCTTACAAGAGTTGGTTGTGAAACAAAACTACAAATTCAATTAAATAGAAATTATGAAAGTACGTAGTTGTTGAATTTGTTAAGGAACATAATCACTAACTTGTATTCCCTTCGAAGTTGCATTATTTGACTTTAAATAGATTTATATCTGTTACAAATGGTTGAAACTAAAAGGATTGCAAACCACTAGTTTTCGAATCTTTCAGTAAATAAATGTATTGAACCAACAATATGGTAGGTATAATAAGATGAGATGCATTGAAAGGTATATTTCAAACTTATAGTGAGATTTTAAATAAAAAAATAAAGAACTATAATGCTCAATTTGTTATAGATCATTTTCAACTGCAGATGGATATAGATGAGATAACTAAGGACGTTTGACATATTGTTTTTGATCTAATGCAATATTTAGGTAAGATTTCAAAATATTCAGTGATGCAATTACATTCAATACTACATATTGAACTAATTCTTATTCTTTGATTTTTGTTGTTTTTTGTGATATTAATCATCATTGAAAAACCATAACTTTTGGGTCTGCACTTATTTCAAATAAATCTCAATTAACATTTGAGTGAATTTTTACTAAATTTATCAAATGAATTGGTCGAACCCCTACAACAATCATTAAAGATCCAGCAATAAATACAGTAATTACTGAATTGTTCCCAATATTGTGCATAGATTCTGTACATGACATATTATGCCTAAAATTTCTAAAAAGCTTGGTGATATTCCAACAAAATTTTGATGCTAAATTCTATAGTATATGATTCAAAATTCGTAGACGAATTTAAGGAAAGATGGAAAGCATGACTTACAAACACTAATATGACCAAGAATAAGTTGTTAACATCAATTTATAACATCAAAGAAAAATAAATTCCTGTTTACATGACTAACTCATTCTTCGCTACATGACAACCACTCAAAGAAGTAAAAGTTGAAATTCCTTCATTTAAATTGTTGTATCACAACATACTTCTTTATTGAGGTTTGCCATTCGTTACGAGGATTGTCTAAAGAAACAATGTGAAACTAAAAATACTTGTGATTTTGAGTTGAAGTACAAGAAATCAAAATTATGTAGCAGCATACTAATAAAGAAACAAATTCATAATTTATATACAAGGAAAATGCTCAATTGCTTTCGAGAAAAATGTCCAATGGAAACATTAAAGCTCTATGTACACTGTATATCCTTTCCAAGCAAATGATCCACATGCTAAGATAGATTTTTCAATTTTTATTTTATTTTTATGTACATTGTATAATATGTTACTGAACTTAATGTTGAATTTGTTATTTCTTTTTTGTTAATGTTTCGATAATTACGTTATTTTTTGTTATTGCAAGGAAATGACACATTATAGTATCGAAGAATGATGATGATAACAACTGCAAGCTCGTTTATTTCTGAATTAGATAAAACTAAGTCAAAATGCAGTTGCTATATATTTGAATTCAAAGACTACCTATGCAGACATTTGATTGCTTTCTTCGTATGTTCCAAAATTAACCATCTACCTAAATATTTTATCTTGAAAAGATGGTTTGAATCAATCAAAGACGGTATAAAATTCGACATATACTTAAACAATCGCTCTTTGAGTAGAACTTCTCAATACATGGAAGTCATTGATTTGGATAAACAAGTTGCTAACCGTGTTATTCGTAACGAAGAATTTCATAAATTTGCAAATGTATTCTATCTTTCCTCAAATTCATTCACAAATTCTGAATCATACATTATGAAATTAGAAATAACAACGTGTCTACATAAAAAATTCAAAAATTGCAACAAATTTTGTTGCAATACCACTGAGTTTTTAAAAAAATTTAACAATTCAATAATTACTACATTCATTGTTGGATTCTAATTTGTAATGATTGCTAAAGGATAACCCCACTTATTACTACATCTCTAACATAGTAATAATCCATCTCAATATGCTTTATTCGCTTATGGAAGGTAGATTCTTAGCAATGCATACGACAACATGGTTGTCACAATGCATAAACATAGGAAGCTGCATGATAAAACCAAACTCAATTAAGAAAGATTTAAATCATATCATCTCACATGTCATCTGTGCCAGCTTTTACACTCAATCAAGACACCACATTCTATTTCTTACTTCTCCAATTGACTAGATTCTCTTCAAGATAAGTACAGTAACCAAAAATTAAGTTCTGATCCCCTTTGTCATCTACATATCTCAAATCCAAGCAAACATCAACACAGAAGTGTCCATGTTAATAGTAGAGTAGGTTTTTACCTCGTGCATTCTTTACATAGGTCAACACACACGAGGCTCCTTTCCAATGAACCATTCTTAATTCATGCATAAATTAACTCAACAATCTAACAATGTAGGAGATGTCAGAAGATATGACAATCAAATAGATAAACTTCCATATCATTCATCGGTATTGCCTAACATCCTTAAGTAGTTCAGAGGAGCTATCCCAAAACACTAGTCTCTGATCAACTAAAGTGCTCTCATGTTTATAGCCTAGAAATCCATACTCCTTAGATAGGTTAAGGACATACTTCTTTTGAGATAGAACTACTTTATCTTTATTATAAGCAAAGTCTATCCTAGGAAAGTATCGAAGTCTTTCTATATCCTTGGTAACAAACTGCTTCGTATGATATTGTTTGGTTTTAACAATCTCATTTGTATCACTACCTATCAGAAAAATGTCATCAACGTATACTGAAAGTATCGCACATCCAGTGATTCCTCATTAAATGAACACCGAATGATTTACTACACAACACCAAAATCCAACTCCCATGAAAATCCTACTAAATTTCTCAAATCATGTTCTAGAACTTTGTTTATGTCATAAATAACTTTCTTTAAGTGGTAAACCTTATTCTCCTCCTAAACAACATAACCTAGAAGTTACTCTATAAACACTTATTCGAATAGCATTTTTATATCAAACTGGTGTAGCTCCCATACTTGATTGATAAAGATAAATAGTAATACTTGGACAGAGTTCAGTCTTACCACAGTAACACAATCTATGCCAAAGGTCTATGTGAAATCCTTTACAACCAGACGTACTTTGTACCAATCAATAGAGCCATCTAGCTTATATTTAATGATATAAACCCATCTACATCCCACAACTGCAACTTCTCTGAAAGAATAATCAACGTCCAAGTGTCTTGTGATAATAATGCATGCATCTCCTCATTCATAATAGCTTTCCAATGTAGTACTTGCATAACCTCAATGTAGTTTCTAGAAATAAACTCAAAGAGAATAAACAAGGCAAACTAACGAAAGACAAAGTGAAGACGATCATATGAAATACACTGTAAAATAGGATAAACAATAACACATTATTTACCCTTACAGACAGCAGTAGGAAGACCAAGATCTAAAATATCTCGATCTACTAGTGTAGGAGTGGTATTGATTGGAACCAAATCCTATGGTTGTTCCCAAAAGCAATGGATGTAGACTTGCATAGGATGAAGGAGTGTTATAGAAGCACCAAAAGTGCTAAAGACATCCTCAACAATAAAACTCTCAACAGTAGAAAGAAGAGAAACGATAGTTTAAACCTCGTGGAAGTGGAAGCAAAATAAGATATGGACTTAAAAAAAGTGACAACGACAGAAGTGAAATATCATCTAGTAGTTGAATCATAACACTAGTATCCCTCTTAAGTTCTAGAATATCCTATAAAAACACACTTGCAAGAACAAGGGAATAGTTTGTCGAGATTAGGCTGCACAAAACAAATACATCCAAAGATTCTAAGAGATAAGTGAAAAAAAAAGGAAGAATAGGACACGATTTCCCAAAAGGTATATCACCATGAAAGGTAGTTGAGGACATCCTATTGATGAATTAGAAGACAATCAAAACCACATCAAACCAAAAATATTTAGGAACATTCATTTAATACATGATATTACAAGTAACATTAAGGATAATATTTGTGTTTCCTTTCAGTAATACCATTTTATTGTAAGATGTGTAGGCAATGTTTGATGTCATATTCCCAAACACAAAAGTTGTCAACATCATTTTGAACGAATTCTATTCCCAAACATCGTTTTGCTCATATACAGGTAAATTGAATTTTACTGGGTTTCAATGGAAACATCGAAGGCATGTCGTGTGTGTCGATGGAAACTCAGTATTTTCAAAGCTTTGAAAATACATGTCGTATGACACACCTACTTTTCTATACCGACACGAGTGTCACAGGTTGCTTTTTCTTAGTGTTGTTTCCTTCTCAATTCTTAAACTTCTATTCTTCTTCTCTACTGTTTGCTACTGCAATAATAATCTTCAAAACACGGGTTCTCTAATATTTATACAAGTGAAGATTTTTCTTCATTGTTGAAGACTTGGACCTCTCTATATTGTTGAAGATTTTTCTTTAAGCACATAAATTCTCTACAGGGGTGAAGATTTTTCTCCATTGTTGAAGGCTTGAAGCTCTCTCCTCTCTCTTCTTTTGTAGCAAATTCTATGTTTTATTTTTCGTGTTTTGCTTTTATTTTCATGTAAATTTATATATTGCACTTAGATCTTAGGTATTAACACTTACACCTTTTGTTTTGATGTAAATCTTAGGTATATTACATAAATCTACCATAAAATACATAGATCTTAGGTTTTTGTATATAATATTTTTATTTTTTCACCTTTTTTTGTATTTTAATGTTAATAACTTAATATTACAAAGATCTAACATAATCAAGGTAAAATCCAACCTAAAAATTCTATAAAATCATTAAAAATCAATAAATAAAAATCAGTAAAATATAAATGTAGATTATTACTTACTTTAGCTTATCCTAGAGTTTTAATATACATTATTGCATATTTCAATATGATACATATTTAGAAATTTGATCTAAGTAATTTTAAATGTAAATTATTATTTACTTTAGTTTATCCTAAAATTTTAAATCAAAATTCAAAGTTTTGTTACCATTTCTATGGACTTCCGTAAATTTATCGTATTTCCCTCGATATTTCTACCAATATTCGACACATTTCCTATTTTTGTCAAACCAAAGTCCAACACAAAACTGACGTTTAGAACCTTGCTTACTGCTTGCCTACTTAAACAAGACTACATTGTTGCTTGCCATTGCAAGGATAGAGATTATGGAACCACGAAAACTCCAAATTGGGTGAACTCTCTTTAAGCACATTTAGAATATTTGGCCAACTAGAGTTTGACTGAGTAAATATTTTGGCTTAATGAATATACTCGTTGGCTATGTCTTCTAGGAAATCTGTTCATGATCATATTCACCATATATGAGTGAATACAAACTGTTTTGGAGACACAAGCATCCCCTTTGTAGACGTAATGAATAATGAGCTGCAGTGACTTGGTGTGGAAGCAGAACGATTTTTTGAGATGTAGGTCTAAGTTGTAATAAATAACTGCCCTTCCTTCAACAGTGACTTTTGCAAGAAAGTCTGTACATCTATTTGCCTCACACCATGTATGTGTAATTTCGTATTTTCTCAACACTTCATATATAACTTCACTAGGGTTGATCAGTACTGTAGCATGGACATGAGCTCCATACAAGTCAAGTATGCAATTTAGAGTCACCTTCAACCCAAACATTCGTCAGACCTGCACCTAGAGCCTCCACCTCATGGTTCACTATTGCAAAAAAGCTCCAAAACCTTAATATCAGGTGGTGAGTTTGGCGAACAGTATGGAATTGACTCCCCGATGAACCAGTTCCTGTTTGCGTTGTGAATGACGTATTCAACCAACCACAGCACTCTATAGTTCATTAAGAGTCCTACAATATGGAGTTTCTTCCTGTCCAAAGGGAATCCTCTTTTATCAAAAAAATCATGAATCGAATCCGATGAACTGCAACTCAATTCAACTACCTTGTCTGAAATTCCATTGCAGCAATCCACAATTGGAACTCTGAGCCAATCCACAACTATTATTAGTGATTGTATCATGTCAATGTCTTGCCCTTAGTGGAAGGGTATTTATGAGGAGCATGTGGGGCTTGACCCTTGCAGTGAATGTGTAGTAGAGCTTCAATGTGATATATGTGATCTATTTAGAAATTTAGTGCATCTGATCCCACATGTGGGGATTACAGATGATGGAATTGTGCCTGAGGCCAAACAGATACATGCACAAAGGCAATAATATAGATTATCTTGAAAAAATTTGTAACAAATTAACAAACAAAAGGAATCACCAGTCAGCACTCTAAGGTTGCCATAAACAATATAGACCCCACCAGCCCTCCTCACCCCCTTGACCAATTTGTCATTAACCCATTGATTCCTATATCCACCCCCTTGACCAATTTGTCATTAACCCATTCATTCAAATGGATATAGGATACCATGTGCTTCTCATTCACAAATCCAACCTTGTCCACGCTGCTAACTCTCAACAATCCTGTAGGCACAACACTAGTTCCTCCTTCACATCCTTCATTAAATCTCCAATGCTAGATTGAATATACCTAAGGCATAACATTACTTATTCTAACATAAACTACTTTAACCCTCAGGCAGAGTTCAGACAGACAAAGTGTAGCTCGTAACTTATCTTAAAGAAACCATCAAAGGTTTAATAACACCTAAATAAAAGCTTGATGAAGAGAGAACTAAAGGAAATTATGAGTTTCCCCTTGACAAAGATGTGAAGAGCAGATTGAACAATAATTGTTAGGATAATGGACATTTTTTTTGTTGGGCTTAAAACAAAGAGGATGACATGAAAACAAGATGGAAAGGAAATAGGGTAGACTGAATCAAACATAAAAAAAATCTCTTTGTAAATCAGTTCAGACTAACTGAATTGCTTGTATAAGTTTTGTTTAGCGGTATTGCTCATATAAGTTTAAAATCCTTGCACACTTAATTTGGTCTCTACACTTAATAACACAAATAAATGCCATTCTAAAAATGGGTTATTTGTGAGACAATATACCTTGTAGTATGAAAGAAATAACAGTAACCAGTCTGCTGCAGCACTTCTTGCAACAACAAAAAAACTAAATGCACCTTTTAAGAATATATAATAATAAGACGATCAACTTCAATTAAGAGATTTGAGGACAACCTTTTATATCTTAATATCTAACCATTAAACTTAAAATCTAAACCATCAGATGTCATCTACATTCTCTAGGATGCATAAATGAAATTTCAAGTGATTATGAAACTTTTAATTTAAAAATCTAAGGCATATTAATTATGACTCACTATAGCTTATTATAACTCATAAAAAACCATTAAATAAATATGTATGTTAGGAGTTTCTAAATGACATTTATTCTAATAAGTATCTTAATATCCATGAATTACATTTTAATTTTAAAACTTATAACTTAGAGATCTAATGATTCTTACTTTAAAACCGTCGAATTTATCATTTTACATGATTTTAAAAACTAAAAGCTTCAAAATGACTTAAATTTTTATTTATATTTGATCTAAATGAAGTGCATCAAAAACCATAGAATAGATTTTGAATTTGAATCCTTAACATGTGTTTTTGGAGTTGTTTTTAAAATACTCAAATACTAACAAGATGTATGTGATCCGCTCCCTATAATAATATAACAGATCAAAATGTTAGATAAATCAAATTGTTGTGTACAGGTATTTACCTTGTATACATATTAGCATACGTACATACATGCATGTTACTGATTTTTGTGTTTAAATGCATATCAGCATCATACAAAATAAATCTCTTATAGTCTTAACAAAAAGTAGAATTCTATCATGTTCAAACAAAACAGATAGGGAACCTGATAATTCTGCTCCTGTTCCATATTTTATACAATTGTAGTCCACATCATTGACTAGTTCAGCCTCTTCCTGCCATGTTAAAATGTCCATGATTTCAAAATCACTTCTGAAGGAAATATTTCCGATATTCAAGCAACTCTCCACTCACCTCGATTGGATTTATCACAGTGCCTGTGAAAGTTTTGCAACCGTCAGCGTCAAAGCTTCCACTTGGTTTCTCTGCATTGCTGGAATGAAGTTCTTTGTTACTTGTTGCTTTCAGTGAAGCCCCATCAGATAAACCAGTTCCAGTTAAAAAAACTGTGTCATCCTTGAAGGATCCAGGAATCTGATCTAAAAAAGACTCCATCACTAAGAATTCAACGAAATGGTTTGTTTATGTGAAAACTAGTGTATGAACAGCATTTATAGATGTCAAAAAAATAAAAATAGTGATATCTTCAACTGATGCATCCTTAAGTGTATTAGAAGACAACAGATTAAAGAAATCTTTGAAATATATTGCTTGAAATAAGCGTCAAGGTAAGTTAATGGTTTCCTGCGATTGCGCTGCTGCTCATATAGATCTTGAGGGCCATATTTCCTTCTTTTTTTTGAACTTTGTTCCTCATTTTTATCAATAAAGAGATTAAAAAAAATTAAGAAAAGGCCAAGCTTGAAAAAAATGATATATGGCCGACGTCATAAGAAGTACAAGAAAAGGAAAGGAGGAATTGGGGGTACAGAATCTATACAGCAATCATTTTGTTGTGTTTTATGCACTTATTAGACTCTAACTTAAGATATGCATGGAACAGAAATTTGTTACAATCAAACGATTATTTTATAATCACAGAATATATATCATAAAAAAATTGAAACACAATTTTCAACATGGTTACAGACCCATTTCATTTCCACGACGATTACAACAACAACCATGCCTTCATCCCAAAATGAGAGGTCAGGGACATGAATTCATTCTCTCCATGTAGATCTATCCATTGTCACTTCCTTAGGTTACGCATGTTCAAATCCTTTTTTGCTAGTCTAACCATGTGAGTTTAGGTCTTCAACCTCCTTTAACTTCATCAACATTAATTAATTGGCATTGTTCAAAGAAGCATGGCACGATACAAACCTAACTTGGCATTAACGTTGTCAAGGAAAATTGTTTACCCACTACCCAATCCATTATCCATCTTATTGAAGTGGGTATGGGTAAGAAAATTTTACCCAATTATTTAATAGGTAGGGTAAGGGTAAAAAACATTATCCACTTATTTTAGTGGGATGGATATGGACAATCCTTTACCCTACCCACTTTACCCATTTAAATTATACATTTTTTTATGTTTATGTTATGCTACATGGGCTTTAATGCCTATGTTTGCCACTTAACCCATTATCCATATGAGGTTTAGATTATATACAAATGGTGATTATGGCTTTTTAAAAAGAAAATTAGAAAAAAAAACCCAAGGCATAGACATTAAAGCCCAAGTTCTAACTTTATCCCACTTTTCAACAGTCAAAGCTTGTAATTTCTTACTAAGTTTATATTTAAGAATTAAATTTGTAATAGACCTCAAATGTTTCTTATTAGATATATAAACAATGTGGAATTGTATTTGCTTTATTTAAACATCTTATTGTTATATTAGTTTATAATATTTATTTAATTACTATTTATATGGTGTTTGCAAGTAATATCTATTAATTTGAATTTCATGTAAGAAGTGAATTATTTATTATATATATTTTGAAAATAAGAAAACTTTTACCCATTTATTATTCATTACCTGTCATCTTCTGCTTATTTTTGCAAGTGAAAAACGAATACGAGTAAAATTATTCTAAGTGGCTAATAAATAGATATAGGTAAGGATGTTGATTCATGAGATAAGAGTAAAGATAAAGCCATATCCTACCCATACCATACCCATTGACAACCCTACTTGGCATCATAATCTGAGATCTATGCTTGATGACATTGTCATTGGGACGAAATATAATTTTGAAGTTGTTCTTTTGTTAACGTTTACAAGCAATACAATAACATATTACAAAATCGCTATTATGTACTTCATGTTAAAATGAGTAAATCCAAAATCTGGATTTTCCATTAACCAACTAAACAAGATTTTTCTGGATGTGCTACAATACGAGAAACATAAAGATCCTATACTTCCTCAGATTTTGCACTAGAATCTTGATTCTAGCCAATTTTGAACTTGTTAACAAGTATCGGTTGTATTGATGGTAATCTTGTTAAGTTGGTCAACACCAAGTTCCCTTTTGGATAAATTTGTGGACACGACTAAAAAACAAAACAAGTGGTAAAGTTTCAGATTCAGCAAAACTTCATTCACATTAAGACCCAGCATGTGTTTTGACCTTTGAGCACCGAGGACAGCCTGATATCCGAGACAGCAGCAGTCTGTTTTCCCACTCGAGTTCCTTGAGAAATAGACAATAAGTAATCAGAACTCAAGAAAAACGCAGTAGCGCATTTGAATAACTTTTATGAGAGCAAAGGAAAAAGGGGGACTAACAAGCGTTTTACGGTACCTCCACCCGTTTGGCAAGGGATTCCAGCCAAGAATTGGAAGGAGCGGCAGCAGCATCCCTTTGGTTCATTGGACGACGAGAAGAAATGGCGTCACATCCATCATCTCCTTCCACGTCCATGCCTCCACCTCCTCCGGACTGGCGCGAACATACAAAAGAGGTGGAGCCAAGAACGACGGTGGCGGCGGACCTACCGCCACAGCAAGCTCCAGGTATACGTAGAGTTGGGATACGGACCAGGTCAGGCCGGTCCGGCCTAAAAAATTATAAGCTCGCTCCTGTCTAGACCGGGCCATGCTGGGCCGTCAGACCACATGGCCAGGCGGGACAAGACTGACAAAGTTAGCCTCTTAGCCTGGCACGATCCATCGTCAACCCACTGGTCAGGTCGCAGGCCTAGCAGGCTGGGTCAGGTCAAATTGGTCTATTACATCAGTCTATTTAAAAAAAATTTAAAAAATTATTAATAAAAATTAGTTTTTATATATAAAAAATAAAAAAAATACATAAGATATTCTATATTTTACATTTTAACACTTTTTTGTTTTACTTTTTTTTGTTTTACACTTTTACGTTGCGATTTAATTAGTAGTAGAGATTGTTCTGGTCCTTGTTGATGTTAATGTTGCAATTCGTCTTCTAATTTCTCGTTTAAGCTCAATCCTTAAATACGATTAACTACATCGTACCAATCTTTTAAGCATATAAAGACTTCTACAGACTTTTCAAATAATCTACATCTTTTATCGTTAAATATTCTTTTTCCTACATAAAATATAAACTCGGACACCACCGATGACGTTGGAATCGTCAGTAAATCTTTAACATTTTTGAAACTATAAGAAACCTAATTACTGTATTAGACCATCACTTTAATATGTTTAAGTTATCTATTTCTAAATCACTAATAACATTCTAAATAATTTTCCAACTCATTATTTATGATTGATTTTACATATTTTTCTTTTTTTATTTAATCTACTTCAAAAAGAACTTACCATAACAAAATGGATAATGCTAGATCAGTTATCGAACCCAATTCGAGGTCGCATGATTATCAATTTGAGAGCTAAATAGGCATTATGTCATGAGTGATCGATGAAACATATTATGCCACGACCTCTTCGACAAACGATCCACATATGATGTGGGATTAATCGCCTGTCCTAATTAAAAGTCGAGAAATACCTGATTTTTTTTATATATTCGAATATAGCATCGAAAATAATGTGTAGTTAACATAAATAATGTTTGAGAAAGATATTAAATTAAACAAATATCATCGAATATAATGCTGATAAAACACATGTTCAAATGTAGAATCAAGTATAATATCTATGAAGTTATCAAATCAAACGTGATTTAATTAGATTAATATCAAAATAAGTCGAATATAATGTCAATGTAGATTTGATTTATGATATCATATTCTATCCCTTAGCATATTTTAAAAAGATGAAGTGTTGGAACCTGGCCTAATTGATCAGCTTGAAAGTCGAGTCGGAGAGAACCAAGTTCGATTAGACATTACGCTTTGGACAATAGGCTGACACTCCATAATGATTGATTGGGCGCTATGACATTTACATCGAACAACCATTATATGATGTAAGATTGGTCATCCAACGCAATTTGAGGCTGAACAATGCAAACCACATCAACGCTAAGGTCAAACAAACGTTTAGTATAATCACATACGATTTCCATGTATATTCAAATATAATGTTAAAGAAGTGTATGTAATTATGTATTGAACATATAACTTTATATTATTAAATATAATGTCAAATAATATATTATACGACATTACATATAAGAGCAATATGAAGTACGTGAACTATGTTTGTGCATATGTGTTTGTATTATTAGATATATTGTTAAATAATGGATGATGTGTCATTGCATATAGAGGCAATAAGAAGTACATGTGGTTTCTGCATCGCGTTAACGACAATTTGTCATATACATACAATTTGAGTGCATATATTGTTTTATAATGGAGCAATCTGAAAAAGGATGGAGAAAAACCTTATAATATCGAAAGGTGTTATTGTTATCTTCTCATTAAACATAAGTGAATATAAGTACGAGAACAAGCACTATATTGAGTTTCTATCTTGATTATTAATTTCAAGGTCTCTATCTCAACTTAAGTATCTCTATCAATCTCCATCTTGTATCGATCTGGGGATCTATGTGTGGGATGTTGATCTCTTTGGGTTGCAGATCATTCGAAGATAGGTGCAAATCTCTATGACACAAATCCTTATCAATCAAGGAGAGAGGCTTTTATTCATAGGGAGGTTGCTCGTCTTGAATTCAAATATAGATATATATTTTTAAATTCAAAGTATATAAGGGTAGAATGTCTCTGTATTATCTTTTGACCTTTCGAAATAATTCTATTTTAAATGCATGTGGTGGAATTTGTTGACATACACTCACTATCTTCTTAGTAACTTGGTAAGTCAGTGTAGTATCTCTCAGCAATATTTTCTACATTTTGAAATAATTCCTTTTTTGAATGCATGCAGTGGAATTTATTGAGATACACTAGCTATCTTATTTGTAGCTTGACAAGTTAGTGCAGTATTTATTGGTAATATTTTCTGTATTTCAAAATAATTCCTCTTTTGAATGCATGCGGTGGAATTTATTGGCACATTCTCTCGTATAGTTAAATAGATTGGTCAACCTTCTTTCGTGGGCATGTGTTGTGCATATTAAGTTTTATCTTAGTAAGCTTCAATTTTTCATGGACCTATATTGGGCTAGATGTTTCTTGACGTCAACACATATATATGTTATACTTCTTTTCTAATCTTTCAATTTTGACCATAAATTGATATTTCTTATTTAAAACCCTTAAAAGCTCATTTAGTAATAAATTTCAAAAAATTATTCAATTAATTATCATTGTAAATCTATTAATTTAACTTGATTTCCATTTTTTCCTGAGAGTTGTAATATTGATGGGCATTATTTTACAGGTATTTAAATTTAGTAGTTACAATGCATGAAATACGTATTACTGCATATATTTAATAATTATATTCTCTACCAAAGAAAGAACATAATTCAATATTTGAATAATATTTTTAATTAAATTATTAAATGTGCAATGTGCATGTCACCTTCATTAGTAATGACAAAATCATGTATTTTTTCAATATTTGTTTAGTAATATAGACATTTTCTAATAAATCCATAATTTCAGTAGACTTGCATTTAAGTCTAGTAAATTAAAAAAAGGAACTATTTGTTCATCAAAATAGTATTGCAACCTCTCATTTCTACAACTAATTCAATATCATTGAAATATGCAAAAATTACATTATCTTTCATTACTTTAGAGAAATTATATTTATGTCCAATAATTCAAATAGAGAAGGTTATAATCAATATATGTGTTAATCCAATATTATTAAATTAAAATACATATATGTCATTTATCCTTTTATACATACCACTATATATTTTGCCTAATTATTGTGATTTTATTGGAATAGATGTGTATTTATGATTTATGGGGGTATATGTGCAAATAAAAATACTTATGAGAGTGTTTTTGTTTTCACAATTATTGTTTGAACTTCTTCTAGAGTGTAAGGACAATAAAGATAATAATCATATCAATAGCTTATTGTAACTTTGTCGATCCAAATGCACCATGCAATGCTTAGATACGTATATCAATTAGTGATTGCAAGACTTATATTAGTGACACTTGTACAAGTATTAAGTACTTATTTTTCATTAGCTATCTTTCATCACTTATTTTACTAGTTTGCAAAATGCCAGCTTAGTTATTGTCAAGTAGGGATATCAATGGGTTAGTTTAGGAGTCAATTGATTACCCAATGAGTTTTGTAAAAATAAATTATGGATTGGAAGATGACTCATTTTTCAACTGTAATCCATAACTTGACATTAACCCACAATGGATTAATGGGTCAATCCATGATAAAGCGACCAATCAAACTTGTATACACTTGTAACGAATATTACATGTATATAAGCATATGTATATAGAGTCCTAATTTACAACAATTAATCATTTGGTGTGATATCATCCTCACCATCCATCTCATGCAATCTCCTAGGTTCACGTAAGCCTCTACCATCAAATAAATTAATCAACAAAAATCTCAATTAAAACCCAATGACTTGCACTAATTCACATATGCCACATTAATCAACAACATTAAAGAAAGTAATAATGGAATTTTTTAAACTGAAAAAAGGAATATTGTTTTGTTTGACATATTTTTAATACTTGTTTTTTCTCTTTCCTTCTTCAACTTCTTTGTCTACCTGATTCCTTGTAAACCATCAATTACATCAAAACATGTTAAGCAATAATCATGCATTTTGGATATTCAATGAAGATACAAACTTGAAACTAAAAAAGGACAAAGCTTCTTTGACGAGAAACTCCTTCTTGATCGAAGAAACAAGAGCATTCCATGGAACACACAACAGAAGCAACAGACGAGGGTTCCTTTTTTGGGACTGTAAATAGGATAACTCTACCAACAAAAATACTAAACTTTTGAGGATTTGCATTGGAGGTGGTGGGGAGTTCTCCTTCGTCTCTGAAGGCTAAACCTTATGTTAGGTACATTACTATTTATTTTGATTATGTGAACTTGGTGGTGAGGACTGTTGGGTCGCTGCAATATATCAGTTAGTTCATAGCACAGCTCACACCAATATGCGAGTCGATCTTCAAGCTCCTGAGGAAAAATGCACAGATCGGTTGGAATGAGGAATGTCAGGTAGCCTTTGACAAGATTAAGCAGTTGTTAGCTAGACCTTCAGTTTTGGTCCCACCAGAGCCAAGGTGGCCCCTACTCCTTTATCTATCTGTAACCCAACATTCCATGGGAGCAGTATTGGGCCAGCATGATGAATCTAGTTGCAAGGAGAGGGCGATATATGATTTAAGTAAGAAGTTCAATGATTGCGAGGCCAAATACATTACCATAGAGAAGGTCTGCTTATCTCTAGTCCGGGCAGCTCAACGCCTAAGGCATTATATGATGGCATACCCAGTCCTACTTCTTTGTTGCCATGACCCTATGAAGTATTTGTTCTAGAAGTCGGCGCTTGTAGGACGGTATGTTAAGTGGCAAGTGTTATTGTCCCAATATGACATCACCTTCGTCACACAAAAATCCATAAAGGGACAGGCAGTGGCAGACCATCTGGTCGAGTTACCTATACCAGAATATCAACCATTGTGGACTCAATTTCCAAACAAGGGTGTCCTGTTCGCTGAGGATAATGATCATGAATCGGAGATGGCCGAGGAGAAGGATCGATGGCACTTGTAATTTGATGGCGTAATAAACAAAAGAGGAATGGGCATTGGCGCCTGTGACCGTGTCCGTCTGATCGACCGCCTGACCCAGAGGGAGGAGGTGGAGAGGAGGAGACCACAGCCATGCCGATGACGGCGAAGGCGCAAGGATAAAAGAAAGGAAAGAAAAGTGGAGTCGCCACCTAGTATTTTAAGGGAAAGACGAGGAAAACCTCAAAAGGATGAATGCATGGGATGCCAATGGGAAGGCTGGATGTCTGCTAACCAGAGGATGGGTAAGGATTCCTATTACGCACGAGGAAGGTGTTAGGCACCCTCGTACGCCCGAGAAACTCGGTCTTTCTAGTCCAAATGCTTGCTAACGGTTTGATGAATGTTTGCTAAACTGGGATCATGCTCTAATCATGCTAATGTGTATGGATGTGACAAGACTAAATGAATGTGCAAGACGATGCGTGAAAACTGCGAAGAAATCCACATGAAATCATGATAAAGTCG
>JAMKQA010145714.1:0-19977 GCA_024699735.1 Posidonia australis | reverse complement strand
GGAGGGGTTGGCTTCTGAGAGTTCTCCTGTGAGAGGGGAATCGCGGGACGGTGGTTGGCTCCTGCACAGGGTGGCACACCGTGGCAGTGCAGAATGCTGGGGTCGCTCCTCGGTGGACTGCGTGTAACCAGAGTTTGGTTGCCTGGCGCCAGGCTTCACGACTCACTGTGTGTGGTTTTGGTCATTGAGGGCCGTTGCTTGTGATTTTGGGCCAGTGGAGCCCTGATTTGTGGTTTTGGCCAGTGTGGGCCTGGTTTCTGAGACTTTGAGGAAATGGTTTGCGAAAGGAATTTAAAAGGAAAAATTGATTATGGTTTTGTTTTCCGTGGTTTTCGTGGGGTGCGTACTAGATGACTTTGGTCACTCATGCGTTTTCCTTGTGGTTTTGTTCACAGGTGCAGACATGTGATTGGTTTAGCGTAGTGCATAAAGTCTGGAGCCTGCTAGCCGCACATACGGGTTCCTGGTGGTTAGATATTTTACTGTTTAGCTTTAGTTTTCCCGTAATTTAATTTGTTTAAATTATTGTGGAAAACTTGGAACGTGACACACGCCTAGTACCTCAATGGAAAACAACTATGGATGAGGAAATGCAGATTTTGAAGTCTCGTCAGACATGGACACTAGTACCTACACCATAGGGGACCAATGTTGTTACTTGTAGATGGATGTTTACTATAAAATATAAGGCGGATGGTATAGTAGACTGATACAAAGTCTAATTAGTCATAAAGGGATTTACACAAGAATATGACATTGATTACACGGAGACTTTCTCCCCTGTTGCCAAACTAAACTCCATCAGAGTCATTTTGTCAGTGACTAAACAAATCCCAAAAACTCTACTAACTAAATGTCAAAAATGCATTCTTGTATAGTGACCTTTCTGAGCAGGTGTATATGGAACAACCTCCATGTTATGTTGCTTAGGGAGAGAATCAGGTGTGTTTGCTCATGAAAGCAATTTATGAGTTGAAGCAAAGTCTACAAGCTTGGTTTAAGAAATTCAGCAGCATTGTATCTACTTGTGGTTTTCGTCACTGTATGGTAGATCACTCTGTTTTCTATAGGCAAACAAAGGGTGACTGTGTTTTGCTAGCTGTCTATGTAAATGATATTCTAATAACAAAGAGTGATGCTACTAGTATTCAGGAAACGAATGATCATCTGCAGAAGTACTTCATCACCAAAGTTATGGGCAGACCTAAGCATTTCTTAAGAATTGAGTTTGCATTTGTTGGAGACAAGATGGCTCTATCACAGAGGAAGTATGCTTTGGACATCTTACACGAGACTAAACTTTTGGAATGTAAACCTGAGACTACTCCTATGGATCAGAGTCTGGATTTTTGGGACATCTCTTCACCCCTATTAGAGGATGCTGGTAGATACAGGAGACCGATAGAAAAGTTAATTTATCTTACTGTTACTCGCTCAGATATTGCATATATTGTGGGGGTCCTCAACCAATTCATGCAAAAATCATGGATGGTGCACTAACTAGGAGTTTCACGAGTACTGGTCTACATTAAGAAGACTCTAGACAAAGATTTGATCTACAGAAAGAATGGTCACTTGCAGATTGAAGCCTATTCTGATTCTGGTTATGCTAGAGATAGAGATGATAGGAAGTCAGCTTCTGGGTATTGTATATATGTTGGGGGCAATCTTGTTAAGTGGCGCAGTAAGAAACAGAATGTTGTCTCCCGTTCTAGTGCAGAAGCTGAGTACAGATCCATGACTCAAACTACTTGTGAGATGATGTAACTTCACTCACTTCTGACTGATTTGAGTCTTCCTACTCCTTCACTTATGTCCATGCACTGTAACAACCAAGCAGCCATTTATATTGCTAATAATCCCACTTTCCATGAACACACCAAATATATTGAAGTGGACTGTCACTTTGTTCGAAAGATGGTGATACAAGGAGTCGTGTCTACTCCCTATACTAAGTCTTCTGATCAGTGTACTGATGTCTTTACTAAGGAGCTTAGTGTTGGGATTTACGATTTTCTTTGTAACAAACTGAACATGATTGATATATATACTTCAACTTGAAGAGGAGTGTTAAGTCTTATGGGTCTTATTAAGTCAATAGAAATAGGATACTTTTATATGGTATTTGGATATCCAATTTAGGATCTATTTAACTCTATTCTATCCTACATATATATACATTTAGCCTTAATAATAAATGAGACCCTTATTTTCTCTCAATTGCACAATCTTGATATTCTCAATTGGTGTTGTGAGCCTCATGGAATGTCTACTATTAAATCTGCTTAGAAGTTGATAAGAAAGAACAGCACATTGCATAATTGGAGGACTGGTATATGGAATATCTATTTTCCCACCAAAATTTCGTTCTTTGTTTGGAGGCTATTTTGGAATCGGCTTCCTACCAAGGATAAAATTAACCAAATGGGATTCCATCTACCCTCAAGTTGTTCCTGTTGCTGTAATGATCCACAATGTGAAACTACAGAACATTTGTATTTTCAAGGTGAATGGACCACTACGGCTTGGCCTTGGTTTCTTTAAGCTTTTCATCTTGGAAGCATTCATGATCATTCGTGGAGGAATTAGATGCAGTATATTTTTTATTGTCAACATAAAGAAGGTTATGTGAACTGTCCATCGCCTAATTTGTGCAGTCATGTTATGGGTAGTTCGGAAAGAACACTGGAACAATAAATATCGGGATAAGCATTGAGCTTTTAGAAATAACTTCATGTGCATTCAAATGTGGATTAAAGACGTCAGTGTGCTGCTAATGGATGTCAACTGTAAGTCTAACAAGGACGTTTTGATTCTATAAGCACTTAACATTCCTCCACTGCCGATTTGTGTTCAAGAACCAAAGATTGTATATTGGCAAAGACTGGCCAAGGGCTATTTTAAATTAAACACAGATGGAGCTTCTCATGGCAATCCAGGACTTAATGGTGGAGGACGTATTCTTTGTAATGATAATGGATGCATGGTCAGTGCTTCTTCAGCCTTCTTTGGTATGTGTTTAAATATGCTTGCCGTATTCCTTGCTCTTAAAAAAGGTCTCTACCTTTATTTAGAACAAAACATTGATTTGCAGCAGGTGGAAATTGACCGTGATTCAAAGGTGCTCGTAGATATGCTACATGAGAAGAAATGTAATGTGTGGCAAATTAAGCAAGATTGGAAAGAGGTATTGGCTTTATGTAAGCAATGCTGTAAGATCAAACACCAGTTTCATGAGGCCAATGCTATTATGGATTCACTAGTTAATAAAAGAATCCAGGATCAGAGACTTACGTATGTTTGAGTCAAATAGCAATCCAGTTGGGTGAGCACTTAAGCATGTGATCTACTTGGGTAGTAATCAACCTCTTCCTTGTTCTTTTTCTCCTTAGGGTGTGGTTTTTGAACTTGGAGTCAGGGTTGATCTAGTGAATGTTTTCAATGTATATTTACAATCTTTTGTTTTAGTTTATCCTTATTGAAGAAAGAGTGTGTCTATGTGCTCCATCCAGTACCCTATACTTTTGATAACAGCATCTGTTGTTTTTCTCTTGAGTACAAAACTTTTGTAACCTTTTTCAATTTTTAATGAAGGTTGCTTTATGCCCAAAAAAAAAACATCGAAAGGAGGAATCAAAACCTTTGTATATACCATTCCAAGTCCCCTATCTCAAAGGGAATACCTTCCTTCTCCCCCAAAGGAAGAGTTGACAATGACATCACATTAGACAAGAAAGTCCTTCAAGCCCTTGGAAAACAGTCACCAATTGATCAAGGATTTCAAAGCAACGGAAGAGTCAAACAAGATTGGAGGAATGGGGAGCAAACCGGGAAAAGGAGCAGACCATGTACCATACCGTGCAAATTACGTTGACTTTGCCAACACCTTCCTCCCAACATCAACGGGAAGGATCAGGGCTAAACACCTCAGTAAGACAAGCAAAGCACAAGAAATGATGGCCCAAAGCTTAAGGATGATTTTGGGGTGGTTAACAATAATGACACAAATGTTGACTTCACCTTCCTCTTCTTTGCTCTTCACCTCATATTAATGAAGCAATAATAATTGGTACTGTTGTACATAAGATTGTTGTAGAAAGGGAATTTGAAATAAGAACACTTGTGAATTCAACTGCTGGATTTTTTTATTCTTCACCTTAACAACTAATTCAAATATAACTCAAAATATGAACTAGTATTTAGTACATACAAAAATCATGTACCAACTGTGCTCGCACCCTAAACTTTTAGAAATTGTCAATTGTATGTGTTTGTTACTAATTTATCTATGTCTGTGTCCATATCCATGCTTCCTTGGTTCAGATCCTCCATGTTTCGAAGACATACTGAATTGAAATGGAAGATTCTTTTCAACTTTTGCATCAAGTACATGAAAAACTCATGGTTTGGACTCCAATTAGTATGATTTATTAAAATTTAATAGCTCTCTCCATTATAAATTTGTCTTCTTCAATTATAGCTTGTTTTTTCTTCAAAAAACTGCAGCAAGAAGTTAAGAAGAACAAAAGTAGCTAGGTTGAGCCATAAATAAAAGAGTTTACTCCTTAAGCAAGCATCCCCAGGTTTCAAATTCAGAACTATTAGGCTACAGGAAGATCAAACCAACTCCTAAGTACAGAGCTGCAAAGAGATCTGGGAAGGGAAAATTACACTTCACTCCATAATGTGGTATTCTATTTGTGAACATCAAAGCAGATGCCTAAAAATTTAGAAACCAAATCACTTAAAAAACTGCAATTGCTAAAAAAATAGTGCTAGTCTTGAAATAGTGTGGTTCTTGGATAGATGAACAAGGAGAGATGTCAAGAGTATTTAGTTCTTAACTTACAAACTATGTCAACCAATTAATTCAAAAGCTAGAGTTTTCCACTACATGAGAACATGAAAATAAACATATATACATTTTGCAATCAGATAGATTCATAAGCAAATTTCTTTCTTAACTGACTAAATAATGGGGGAAAAGTACAGTTTCAAGTTAATATAATTCTTTTAAAAGATGGCCATATCAAACCAAGCATCCAGTACCGAGGACAAGAATCAGATTATAACTCAACTTACCATCAATAGATGAAGTTTCACTAGATTCCTGCACAGCCAAATGGTGGGCCATTGTCTGCTGAAAGGTCCTGCATGCAGCTGATAAAATTAGGACAACGAAACAAACTAGGGCATGGACCCACTAGCATAGCTTCCTTAAAGCTAAAATAGATGATAACTCAAATATAAGCTTGAGAGCAGGAGATTTAAAACCAAGCACTTCATAAAACTCTTAGAAATTGCACGGATAATTGGTTTTCATCCAACCATTTAAAGTAATGTAATGACATAGGATCCTAACCACCTCCATTGGAGATAGGATAGAATGAGCAATATCGAAAGAAATCCAAGTATTCCATGGTTGATTCTTGTCTATTAGGTTCCTTCTTTTCTGCTACTTTCCTATAGCTATTCATTTAAAGCAGATAAGAAAAAGATCCTTCAAAAGGAGAAAGTAGGGAGAGATTAATTTTAGTAAGCAAAATGAAAAAAGATGAATCCCATTTTCACGTCATGGTAATTCATGGAGTTCAAACATAGAGAATCTACATGCTACAACAATACTAGAATAAATTATACTATAGTTTTCCAATGAATGTGATGCAGGATGTTTGCCCTACCCAGCTCAGGCGGAAGACCCAACGCAAACGATCTCTAAACACCCACGCGAGACTTGATGGCAGAACAAGGGCCGAGTCCTGGGCAAATAGCCTAAATTCAAAGCCAACTGGACACCCAACTTCAAACAACACTGCTAGCAACGCCCCAAACTCTCAAGCATAACACATCTCAAGGAGACCTTATGTGGGTATGTAGGCATGCCTTGACTATATCTAATGTCAATAAAGTTATAATAAAGAACAAATATCCTATATCTAATGTCAATAATTTGTTTGATAGATTGGGAAGCACGGATTATTTCACCAAAATAAACTTAAGGAAAAACAATTATCAAGTGTGCATAACCGAGAAAGACCAACCTAAGACAATTTGTATGGCATACCATGAGTCATTTGAATTCCTTGTTATGCTATTTGACCTAACTATAGTGTTTTGTGACTTTTTTTATGATTTTCCTATGTCGTGTTTTGGAAAGAGATATAGTGTTTTGTGACTTTTTTTATGATTTTCCTATGTCGTGTTTGGCATCGTGTTTTGTAGAGCTCTTGAAATGATTTTCGAAATGATTTTAAAATGGTTTCTAAAAGAGATTTGAAAAAAGAAATATATAACTTTGCAAAAGTTTTGGAAAAAATTTCCTGGAATTTTCTATTTACAATGGATCAAAAAGTCCAAAGGTCGTATTACAAGACCAAGGGATTTGGAAACATTCCTAAATGGTCGAACACGTCACCTAAGATGAGGTCCTAAGACCAAGAGACTGTAGATAAATGATAGTCGGATCATAAAGATATGATAATTCTGAATTTCGTTTACGAGACCAAAGCTAAGATCCATGGGTCGAGGTACCATCTAGGCTTAGAAGAATCGTAGCAATGAACTTAAGGGGTGTGATACTTTTTTGTAGCTGAGTACGCTTCTCTTGATTGTTTCAAGTGTCGAGACTCAAGATATTGTTTGGACCTAGTGGTATCGCAACAACAGACATGGGGGTATGAAACCTCTGTGTAACTGAGCATGATACATTATACGGGTCAGATACTGAGACTTATAAGTGTTGACTAAACCTAAGGATGAAAAGCTTCCTTTAGTGATTCGAAACACTGAACTAGAATGTTGAGAAAGCATATCCTATGGTGTTATCGTGAGATTAAACAACTTGTCCAAGGAAGGTAAGTGGCTTTCCTGTGTGGTTAGCCTTGCAAAGGTCTTACCGAGGAGATATGTCGTTAAGACAGACTTATCACTCCATAAGGTAGCTTGTCTGTGATGGTGTAGACACCGTAGTCACGCCTCTATGGACTGCTTGTGGGCTAGTATTGATTGCTTAGAATGTCGGGACAAATAGGCTACAACTATCTATGACAATGTAGTACACTTTGACGACTATTTGTAGACTTATTTGTAATTGTAGTTGCACCTGTGTGGCATTATTGTTTAACTCGTATGGCGTTGTGATTTTGTTGTACTCTAATTCAAGAAATCAGTCTCTAGTTTAAATAAAATCGTATATTCTAAGTTATAGCTTTTATGATGGTTTTATGATCGTTATGGGTGTGTTGTTTGCGATTGTGAGTATTCATGCACCGTTGGCTGTTTGATTTATACAAAGAGTGCGTAGGATCAGATTGTGTGGTTTTTAGTCGTTCTATGTGCATAGTTTTGAACTTAATATGGCAAGAACAACTATTTCAAATGTACATATGATTTTAAAAGCATACATATGATTTTAAAAGCATACATACGATTTTCGTTTGAAAGAAAGAGAAATTGGTTTTAAAAGGCATGTTTTAAAGATTTCGTTGCTTACTGATAATAGTGAATTGCCTTGGTACAGTGTTGTGATAGTATTTGACTACTTTCGGTGTGGTTACGTTGGGTTCCTCGACATGGTTATGTCAAGGTTGTTTGCCAAGTTGTCTTCGTATGTATTTTAGAATGGGTGTATGTTAGATAACTATTTTGAGTGGTCACTCATATATACTTTGATTTGTGTTTTTACAAATGCAGAATAAGAGTAGGATTTTGCTAATGTACAAATTGACAAGTCATGTTACCATACATCAAGGATCTAGATAGGTTATTTAATTTATTTATGTTGATTCTGGCTCTTTAATTTATTACTTTTAGATTTAGCTTTCTTTAATGATAATTGTTAATTAATAGAAAATGAAAAATGTAATTAAGATAAGATGGTAGCGACTAAGGGGTCAATACATACCGTCTGACTCAATAAACAAATTGAGGAAGGCATCACGAAGCAGCACTAGATCAAGAACAAAATTTCATATACTAAGGGTTGGTGGCCCTATGTACTCAAGTCCAGAGGCCTACGCACATTGCTACTGAAGGAGATACATGACTCAACATAGGCAAGTCACCCAGGGATCGAGCGTACATTCGCGTTGTTAAGCATAGGATATTACTGACCACTAACGAAACATATGGAGCTCCATGTAATGTCACATGCCAACTCAATAAAATGGAGAAGCATAAGGCAACAAGACTTTTACAACCACTACCAATACAAGAGTCCATGAGTGAGCTTATCATAGGCTTTATCGTCGAATTCCCAAAGGTTGCTGGATTTACTTCCATCATGATGATAGTAGATCGATTTTCTAAGTACACAACCTTTATGCCAATGACTAAGTAGTGCACGACAAAGGTAACAGCTAAGCTGTTCATAAAGAATGTTGTGAAGCTGTAGGGGATCCCATGTGACATTGTGAGTGACCAAAACACATGATTCACCGAAAGATTTTAGCAGGCATTATTTGCACTTGACACGAAGTTGAAGTTCTCAATGATCGACCATCCATAAACTGATAGCATGTCAATACGATGCTAGAGTATTTACGATATTTTGAACTCATGAATAGAACTAGGTAGATCTACTAGATGTAGCATAGTTCTACCACAATTTGCATGCAAACTCATCAATGGGGAAGAGCCCGTTCAAGCTCGCAACGAGATGCCAACCATTAATGCCCTCGAAAGCAATGAAGCATGCCAATAGCAAGTTCCCATCACAAGCTAGATGCCAAGAGAGCATTAATGAAGCACAGGACTACCTTACTATGCACATCGATGCCTACTTTAGTTTTAAGCAAAAGATAAGGTGTTGTTGTGATTAACACCTCATATCATAAGACAAGTCAGTAGGAAGGAAGCACACCGAGCATTAGTGCAATGCTACAAGGGATCTTTCGTAGTAGAGAAGAGGGTGGACAACCTTGCCTACAAGCTAAATCTATCTATCAAATTGAGACTACATCATGTTTTCCATATGAGCCTATTGAAGATGTTTCATGAAAATAATGAGGATCCGACGTGAACTAAGTCATATCGTGTGCCACCATAAGTGCGTAAGACGTTTCACAATAAGACTAAGGTAATTCTGGACCGACACATTGAATGCATTGATAGACATAGGTATACGGCATTTGACCTCATGCAATAAGAGGACAACCATAGAAAAAGCGACGTGCAAATGAGACACCATGTTACGAAAATTTAAGGACCAAATTGCTAAGTTCCTGAAAATAGCATCGTCAAGGGCAACAAGTTAGCTAGAGAGGATTGTCACACCCTTCACCTCGAGTCAAGAACAAAGTTCGCACAACGTGGTGCGTGTAAGGATTGGACAATGGTCGTAGGCTTGAAAGGAGTGCCAAGACACAAACAATGTACATAGAGTGATGAAGGTCCAAAGGGAAACATGAGCTAAGAAATAAGCACAGAAATGTCACATGGGACACATACACAGGAGAAAGGCGCAAAAGTGTCATATAGGACACGGGTGTAGGAAACCAATGCGAAAGTATTGTACAACCATTATGCAGTACAGCCAAAGTGAATGCACGACAGAGAGACCAAGCAGGTCATGTGCAAGCATTAACCAAAGGAAGTTGTGTATGAGCATTTAGCCAAGCAAGTCATGTGCTAGCCTTGATAGAGTAGGACGTGCGCAAGCAGTGGTACAATCTAAATATGTGCACAGGTCAATGGTGCCCGTCACAATGAAGCACGTTAAGGAACTATGTTTACGTAAGCTTTAAGTGAAGTTAAAGTAGGGAATCAAATGACTTGATGATGCGTGAGTAAAGGAACTTCAATGTGCATTAATGCGTGCAAGTGAAGGAGCTTCAATGCACTTAAGTGAGCGTGAGTGAAGAACTCTAGTGCACATAACTATGTACGGGTCAATGGCTGCCATTATGGTCAAGCTACATTAAGGCGCACACATATAAGGGAGCAATGGTCGCGGCTTTAAGTGGAGTTAAAGCTGAAACTTGATAGCACGAGTGGAGAGGACTTGTGCAATTGTGTATAAATATGTGTAGGCATACGGAAGAAGGACAACATGTGACTATATAGTCTCTTACATCCTAACCTTATCTTCAAGTTATTCTATAAGTGAAATAGGAAAGAAAAAGGTGCTTTCCCAAAACTTCATGCCTTCCATTGTGATTGTTGTGTACGTGAGCTATTGTGCAAGTGATTGTGTGTATATACTTGTGTAAGAAGTTCTTGAGCAGATGAATTGTTATAAAGAGGCTGAACTAAGGTTCGATGTTCGAACCAACTTAGTGTCACATGCTAAGGCTTCTGGTGTTTCGAGAAAAAAGACGTGACATTAAGTACGTTGTTAGACCAAGTTAAGCAAAATGGGTGACCTAACCAAGCAATCCAAGATCGGTTCGCGATAATGAAAGAACAACTAATGGAAATGCAAGAAGGGAAGAGCATCCTCTAGGATGGCGTGGAGAAAGCCACATTCTCTCCTTTGATGAAAGCAATGAAGATAGAGTCACTCTCCGAAAAGGTCAAGATGTCACACCTGGAGTCCTACAATGACACCTCCGACCCAATAGACCACGTGATGGCCTTCTGGGATCTAATGGGAGTGCATTTGACGTCTGATGCCATCTTCTATCGGAATTTTTCCACCACCCTAAGAAACTCAACCTAGACATGGTTCTTAAGGATGAAGAGTAGCTCGATCTCTCGATTTGAGAAATTGAGCCATGCATTTTGTATCCACTTCATAGGTCACCAAAGGCAGGTTAAGGTCTCTGACCACCTTTTCTCTATTGTTCAAAGGTCAATAGAAGCACTAAAGGACTATATTCAATGCTTCAATGCCACACTTACTGACAACTTGGACCCAAAGGAAGACATCACCCTTGCAGCTTTTCAACAAGGCCTTGCACCTTCAAAGCTTACTCGCTTTTATAATATGAACGAGGTCACAACCTTGGCAGAGGTCCTAGAGGAGAGCCAACAAGTATGTCATCGTTGATAAACTAGACAATGCCAAGCTTGCGATGCATAGAAGAAAAAGGTAGGAGGGCAAACAAGCCTAACTAGATTCTATCAAGATGATCATTGACCCCATCACTAGGATCAAAGGGGAAACGACCAGTTGTATCCTGCAAAGCAACAGTTCCACCACTACACGTCATTGAACATCTCTAGGGCACAACTATTGATGGCGGAGAAGAACACCAAGCGAATGCAATGGCCCGAGCCCTTGAGGATGAACCCAAAGTAGATGGGAAATAAGGACACTTACTGTGACTTCCACTAAAGCAACGAGCACACCACTAAGGACTGTAGGCAACTGAAGGAAGAGATAAGGACTCCGTTCCGACAGGGCCGACTCGCCCACTACGTCAACAATGGAAGACAAGAGGAATACAGACACGAGCGCACACCCAGGCCCAAGCTACCAAAGATAATCAACAAACGCGACAAGTCATTGACTATCTCTAAACAGGCCAACGATGGATGGAGCAAGCTCTTTCCCTTGGAAGGATTTGCACCCAATAAGTGTACATTAAAGTGCTACTTGTAACCTAAGAATGTGTGTATAATTTTGCTAACACAACATTGGGGTGAGCCTCCCCATTGTTCTGTGCATTTTACAAAATTTTCGTCATTTTGTGTTATACAAATTACAGACAATCATCAAGTTGCACCTCAACATGATTCAAGTGCGCCATGCTTGCAAGAGTGTGTGGTCGTCAAGTCGTACCTCAACAAGATTCGAGCACGCAATCCTTAGATAATGGAAAGCTATAGCTTAGAAGAACCTCACCGGATAGGCATCCACAAAACTTATTATGTGACTTACTTCTGTCCACATAAGATGCTACTAAGGTAGGAAGCCACACGTTGCTAGGCTGATTGACTATCCACTTCAACAGTCGATCTACAAAACAACCACTGAAGTACAAATAAACTACTGAAGTGGAGGAATCCAAATGTAGTATGTTTTGTCTACCCTACTTAAGTGAAAAACCCCAAACAAACGACATATAAACACCTAGGCAAGACTTGAAGATGGCAGAACGAGCGTCGAGTCTTGGGCAAATAGCTTAAAGATAGCCAAGCTACGCAACGAATGGTCCAAACCTCCTCCTCCATAGATCAACCGGATGTTGATATCAGTGCCAGCCAAATGCCCAACTTCAGACCGACCGGGTGCTTAGGCCACATCACACCACTCCTAGCAACACCCAGACTCTCAAATGCAGCACACATCTCAAGGAGACCTACATAGGCAAACTGACATGCCTTGACTAATGCAATTCTACATACACACAAAGTCTCTTGGTGCCTTACCCCACATACCTATGTAGTTTCCTATGTACATGATAACATAGTATGATCCTACCAAAGCATTACTACTAACATCTACGTCGCTTGACACCTTTAACAGAACCACCAAATCGTATATGACTCACCAGTTAAAGCTCGACATGCATTTGAGCCTTTACAATTGCTAGGCATGCTCCCCAATGATCTCCATTGACTACCAACAAGTATAAATATAACCCATCGCATACTAACAAAGGGTTCCAACACTAGATATACCTCGACACTCCAAAACCCGATCCTCCCTTTTATTGATCGAAGCATCAAAGAATCTCCAACTGACCCATACCCAATCAAGGACCTCTAACTACTTCCTGTTTGCAGACCTTCATCGACCAAACCCAACAACCACATTAGCTCACCAACGGCTCCGAACTTGCATCAACATAGGACCAGTGATCAACACCAAATGGGCCAAAAAAGGAGCAAGATCAAAATGCTCATTCCTGTTAACCAAGTAATAAGCAAAGTTCATGCAGGTTTTATCTCCTTGGTATAGAATTGAACGAATGTTCACCATCAATGTTTCTTAAGAATTATGGGAAGGGGATTCTAACCTGATGACAAGATAACATTGGAAATTCCATGATCTAAGCAAACTTGCTAATGTATGTAGAAATTTCATTTTTAAACCTAAGCCACAACCTCTAACTTTTCATGGTTTGTTGAGTTTTTTTTTATAAACAGGATCTTCTTTGTTTTCCTCTTTTATCAACCTCTAATTTTTCATGGTTTGTTGAGCCTTTTTTTATGGATAGGATCTTCTTTGATTTCCTCTCCAATTGTTGGCATAAGAATGTTGTTGTAAATTCGACTGGCTGTAAATACCCTGATTTTGCAACAACTTGCTCACAGAGTCCTTCGAGAAAACTTGCTCCAACTGCAACGAAACACTACTCAAAACCATAAAGTCATCCAGCAACTTAAACCTACCCTAAGCCTTAAACCTTGAACACCTGAAACTCATTTGGTAGTCAAGCACTCAAGAAATAAACCCAAGATCTAGTAAATAGGCCCCACAATAAGCCCAATGCATCTCACTGGCGCAAGTCAACGGTGTCAATGCACGAAAGATTGATGTGCCATGCCTTATGTCAAAATTCTACTGCAAAGGATTGATTTGTCCATTCACCTTTGGACGATTGATTTCTTACTTCTCATTAATTGTTATAAATCTAAAGGTGTGCCTTGATGTGTCTTAGCTATCGTACCCCTCATCAAAAATTAAAATCCCAATTCAACCCCTTAATCCATATCTCAACCACCCATTTAAGACGGTTACTCATCAACCGCTCTCGTACATCCCACTTCCTTATAAAACTATCGACACCTCATACATAACGAGGTTGCCAGCCTTACATGCACAGCCTCCTTTCACCCCCAAAGAAGCCAATGCCCTAGGCTTGGGCACCCACTACATCACTACACGACCACGAGAAGCCAATGCACTCCTTCACCTCCGACCACCCACGCCTTAGCCAACCATCGTACAACCACACAGCACTACACATCAACGCACAGCCTAAGCCTCATACTACCTAGCAAACACAACATAGCACACCCCTGAGCCATCGCATAGCACCCCAACCAAGCCCCCTTCGCCTCCATTGCTATCCGACGACATGGAGAAAAACCACTACAAGTTGTAACGTCAAGAGAGACAACTCGAATGTCAACACAAGTAAGCAATCCATCCCCAAGCATAATTGACACTTCCTTTTGCTCTATGTAGCTTCGTTGTGGTCCGGTTATTTTCATTTTCATCTACATTTCATCTTCTTTTTTTCCCGTTTTGCATCCCCTATTTCCAACGATGGGTTCCCTATTCACATAAGGTCGATGGCCTTTAAGTGCAGAATACGACTGTCCCTATGCATGCACTCTCCTCTTGACTCCTCCTTGATGCTTAAAATGCGTTCACGACTTGGGAGATCCACTTCCGGTCGATTATTCACCAACAATGAAGAAACGCATGCATCATAGTGGGTGTGATGTTGGGTGCGTGGATTGTGCCTGCATTTTGATTTTAATTGCTTGCATTCATGTTTTCTATCGTTGTAAATCTTCCTATGGCATGTTTGTATGTTTTTGTGCTTAAATCAACATAAATTTCTATCATTTTCCAACGATAAAGCTTATGGTTTGGAACTACAAAACTTGGGGCACAATCCATTGACGTACAGATCTAACGTACAGATCTTATGCAATTTACCAATATGAATCCCTTAAGTTCAGTACAAACCATGTGGCAGAACATGTTTATGTTGGTCTCTCTACTTGACCCTTATTTTTCACATTCTAATATGTTTACTCTGCATGTTTTACTCACATTTTGCATAGCATCACGTATCATATCATCTAGTATATATTAAGGAGCATTCGTTTGCAAGGCATCAATTATTTATCCTTACCATACATTATTATAGCATATATATGCCGACATAAGCCACACATGTGAGTGGATCAAGCAAAGAAAGACAAACTTCATCGAACATACGGGTGCTAAATACCTTCCTATGCGTAACAAAAGTCCTTACCCTTTGTCTGTCTATAATGATTCAATTTGCAACATCCATTGGCACGGAACATCTTATTTTCAAACTTGCATTGCTTTTATTGCATTTTCTTTGTATTCGATTTCCTTCATCTTCCGATTTCAATAAACTAGGTAGCAACTCCATTTTCCTTATCCTTGCTTTCTTTTTACTTTTCATCTCATACTTTCGAGTCGAGATTCTTCCTAGGATACGCCATTTCGTTGTGGCCTTTTCAACGTGTATGTGGCTCCATCCCATGCACACCTCCATCGACGACATTGGTCACACAAACAAAAATACAAAATACATGCAGAATCAGTCTACAACAGGGGGATTTTTTTACAAGTGCTTCACCGAAATGGTCCTGACTCAATGGTGTATGGGCCCCATCCAAAAATGTGAATAAAAAATTATAGAAAAAAGGGAAAATTTAATGGAAAACTGAAAAACTATATAAAAGCATAGCGGTAATTTCTGAAAAATATGAATCAACGGCAAAATGATTTTTTTTTAAAATGACGTTGTGGGACACCAACATAAGAGGGAGCCCCAACTGTAACAGAAAAGGACTAATATACAGGATTCATATGCACAGTGATCGGATTCTGAGAAAATCTCAAGTTATATACATTGATACAATTGAATTATGAGAAGCGGATCACAGAACAAAAAGAAAAGCATCCCTACATGATACTGGAATATATATACATGATTAAGAAAAATTCTGTGCAATACTTGCCTGATTTTGCTGTTGAACTCATTCATCACACCAATAAACTCGTCACTACAACAGTAGGAAAGAAAACAGAGTCACAAAGGCAAGTACAATCGTTGGCTTGTAATGAGAACAAGAACTGGAGATCACGCACCTACCGTCTCAATCCACTGTCGCGCTTCACAGCACGATCCAAAATAGCAGATGCGCGAGCATGACAAAGAGTGTTGGAGATTGAAGAGCAAGTCAGCTTCTGATAGCTAAAATCAAATGATCACCGAACACAACAACAGGAGAGGGAGCACCCTTCGCCAAACCTTAAGAGAAGTGACGTCATCTCCCACCTTCGCTATCTCATCATGCAGCGAACGAGTCCTGCCCTGCAACAGATTCAGCATCAAGGGATTACAGAACTTAGAGGAGACATGGAAAAAGGGAACTTCCAGTAAAACGTTTTTTTTTTTCTGTTAGTTCAGTGGAGGAATCACCTGCTGAGCGAGGATGGAAGCGTCGGCCATGGAGAGCTCGACCTCGGAGCCCTTGAGGTCTTTCTCGGCCTCTTCCTTGCAACGCTTGGCGTTCTCCAGGTTCGCGGTGGCCACATCAAACTCTGCGCGGAGGTCGTGGAGGCGCCTCTTCAGATCGGAAACCCTCTTCTCTGACATTGTTGACGATGATGACGATGTTTTCTCATGAAGAAGAACAACAACAACAAGAATGGGGAAACAGAGAAGAATATCATCATCAATTACCTCCTTGAGATCTCTCGGAGGCGAAATCTCGGATGAGCGTGAGGAGTTGCCTCTCGCGATCGCCGCTACCACCTCCTGCCATTCTGCTTGCAGTGCTGAGGAACCACAACAGTCGCTGTCGTTTGCTTGCTGCGCAGTGTTGTGCACCTTTTACAGTGTGTCACACCACTCTCCCTCGCCGCCGGCGAGGCTCGTGCGTGGAGGCGCGCAAGTGGACTTGACGCGGAGAGTGCCAACCAAGGGACGTGAGGTAGATAAATTCCAACATACCAAACGGGGGCATATGCAATCAAGAAGTCAATCTAAGTGTGTCACGTACTATGCACGCGAAAACACTAAAAGACGATCAGAATCGGTTATTCGAACCATTAAATTTGGTTAAAGTGTATTAAATGATTCAATTCGATTCTTAAATCTTGAAATCATCTTTATTGGTTCGATTATTAATTCTCAACGTGGTTAACTAAACTGAAAGAATCGATTTATATATTAATATTATATTATTATTTTTTATATTAATAATAATATAAGTATTAATACTACTTACCTAGTATTAATATATAATATAATATATATATATAATTTTTCAAATTCACATGTTCAATATCTTATTAACTCTAATTTATATTGTCACAAGATGTGATGATCATTACGTAGTACTTACTTTTATGTTCACAAATTCATAATTATTTACAATCTTAATCGAGAATCGAACCCAACCAACTGATTTTTGAATGATTTGGTTCGATTCGATTCCAAGTATACACATGATTCGGTTCGATTCCAATATAGTCAGAACCGATAGATATGATTTGATTCATGGTTCTTGACCGAACCGAATCGAACCATGTGTACGATGGTTAGTAATTATGTACGCACTTTAATGGAATGTTAACTTTAATAGAGTGTTACAACGTACATAATAGTGTACACGTAGGAAGATAATCAAAGGTAGTCATTACAGTCAACACATTAAAGAAGACATTAATGTGTAATGCATAAACATTGATGACCAGCTGTTATGTGTATGATGACTTAGGTTTATACATGTATATAAACACATGTAGGAAGAAGAAGACAACATCGTAAGTATTGCTTTCTTCTTTCTCGTCCTTGTATTCAAAGAATTCTATTTGTGTAATAGAAAAGAAACATTCTCTAATTCATGTGTTTTACTTGTGTGTATGCCTTATCTAATGTGCAAGTGATTGAAGGTACATCACTTGTGCATAGATAAGTTTAGGTTGGATGAATAGCCAAGAAAAAGATTGATCTGAGAGTGATTTGTCAAACCATCTCAATACTGCAAGTCTTGTATCTCTTGAGTGCGAGAAAAAGAGTGTAACATAGTGATTTTTTCTTCGTTGTACATGCTTGACGTGCGGTGGATTCTTCAAAATATTTTTTTTTTTAAAACTTATTCGACAAATGTAATTGGTCCATACTTATTTCAAACTTGCCCCTTAGTAGCAATGAGGTCTACGTACCTAGTCAGTGGTTTTTTTTTTAATGAATTATATTAGGATCATATTAAACAACGCACCTTAGTGCAAAAGAAATTAGTAATTGTGACGTGGCAGTGCCTTCCTAACTTCGAAGTCTTATTCAAATCGATGTACCAATGCTGAATTCAATGTAATTTGAATTTGATGCTTATTATGTTGAATTTTGGTAAAAAAATCAGACCAGGCAACCCATAGAGTGGAGGAGCCAGTTGATTCTCAATTAAACAAAACTTCAATAACTTAACAAATTAAATGAGCCAATTTTGGTGTATTTTTTTAACAAATAAATAAGGAAAGAAATAACTATATAAATATATTTATTAGATATCTATAAATACGTAGTAAAACTTTATTTAAATCAAACGACTATTGGCCCTTAATCTAAAGGTCTTAAAATTCAACATAGTTTATTAAATTCTAATCGTTAAATTTTAGATTAAAAATTAGCACTAAATATAACTCAAATTAAGATAAAACTTTAACACATAGTAAATTATCTTATAGATTAACTAATCATATAATTAGATTTTATTTATAAAAATAAAAAAGAGGTGCTTATAGGGAAGTTAATGTCTATGTTTATTTATTTTTATTTAATTAGAAAATGATCTCTATATGTGCCTACAAGGAATTTAACATAATCAACAAATATGTTCGAATTACAATTCAAAGTTCAAATTAGTCCAACCAACAATAATTTAAACATCTAAATTCAAATCATAGCAGCTTAAGACATAAAAATTGAAATAAATGTAGGTAACTACTTCCTTTTTGCTTTCATGACCCTTTCCTTGGCCATGACCAATCTTACATCCATTTTTCTATCACGCCACCTTCTTCATTGTCAAAGTTAGAATTATCTTGGTCATTAAAGAAGACGTGTATGTTAACTTGGAGAATCTACATGATATTACCACCTTCGTCTTGGCCATCATATGCATCCTCTTCTATGTAACATAAGTGATCCTTGTTTGCACTTTCATATTAAGTATCTAAAAGGCATGTGTTCTAGACGTCGGTAACCAACACGTTTTCCCGACATGGTTTGCTCACATGTTTGTGTGAGACAAAGTACGGTAAGTTGTGAGTCATGGTTGGGAATTAGGTATCCCACTTAGTTTTAGGTTAGTAGTTGTGATAAATTCAATAGTGTTTTGAGTGAAAGTCTTTATTATGATTAGTGATTGATAGTATTGGTCCTATTAGATCTTAGTAATAATTAAAAGGGTTATCTTATAGGCATTTCTTAATGATTATTTAGTTCTTTGTATAAGTAGATTGTATGGAGATAATACAAGTGATGCATGCTTGGTGTGCAATATTGGTGGCAAAAAGTATATACCGATACTTGCCTTACATTATGTAATTATTAATGCAAGTATTATATGGCTGTTGCTAGATGAGTGTGGTGTTTGTTTAGTGTGTTATGCTTGTACCCTCACTTGACTTAAACCCGTGACTATAAACAAAGGGGAATCTTAACACATACACACACTCAAACACCCCACACACAGGAGAGAGAAGAAGAATCAAGAAGTAGGAGACAAGAGAGAGATGAGGAGAAAGGAGGGTGAATCATGAGAGTAAGAAAAGAAGAAGAATAAGAGGGAGAGAGAGATCAAGAGAGGGAGAGAGTGGTGTAGAGAGAGAGAGAGAGAGGTGGAGTTGTTGCTACCACCACCCTTGCGAGCACTGTTGCTGTTGTCGCAAGCATCATCGTTATTGTTGTGTATCATCATTTGCTGAGATGCTACTGCTATTGTTGTGCCACCACCGCCATTCAAGTCATGAGGGTGGAACTCTGATGAAGAGATGTCACGCCCCAAATTTTCCACAATAATTTAAACAAATTAAATTACGGGAAAACTAAAGTTAAACAGTAAAATATCAAACCACTAGGAACCTGTGTGTGCGGCTAGCAGACTCCAGACTATATGCACTATGCTAAACCAATCGCATGCCTGCACCTGCGAACAAAACCACAAGGAAAACGCATGAGTGACCAAAGTCACCCAGTACGCACCTCACGAAAACCGCGGAAAACAAAACCATAATCAATTTTCCTTTTAAATTCCTTTCACAAACCATTTCCTCAAAGCCTCAGAAACCAGGCCCACACTGGC